>JBBPMS010000012.1:0-28425 GCA_038090435.1 Phylloporus scabripes | reverse complement strand
AACACGGTCAATGTCCGACATCTTGTCAAACTCGTCGATACAGACTACACCACGATCTGCAAGGACCATCGCACCCGCTTCCAGGCGGCGCTCCCCGGTATCTCGATCAGTGGTAACAGCGGCAGTTAAACCGACGCCGGAACTTCCTCGACCAGTTGTTGCAATCGCAAGAGGCGCTGTGCCGAGGACGAATCGCAAGAGTTGTGACTTTGCGGTCGAGGGGTCGCCGACCATGAGTAGATTAATATCGCCACGGATGTGCGTGCCATTTGGAAGGTTCTTTTCTGCACCACCGAGAAGGAGAAGTAGAACAGCTTCTTTGATTTTGTCGTGTCCAAAGATGGAGGGGGCGAGTGATTGAGAGAGTAGCTGGAAAATGTCGCGTCGTTTGCCGAGCTGGTTGATTTGCCGGATGTCGGTATCGGTCAGCGGGGTCTGCGCAATTCCACCTCCTATCTTGGAGGAAAGAAGGTTGATGTTATTCGCGAGGATGAGTGATCTATGAAGAGTATCTAAGCAGCAGTTTGGACACGAATGTCAGCTGAGACTCACTTGAAGGCGCCATTCGAGCCGCCGCCCACGCTTCGGTAAAAACCGACTAGTTGGACCCGATCACCAGGCTTACACTTGTCGACCAGGTCGTCGTCCAGAATGATGTCTGTACTGCGCGGCAACTGCCCCGGGGGTGCGCGCTCAGGCATTTCTTGGATGCTGATACGTTGATGATCCCGAAAGACGCAATGGCCGTACTCCATTTGCAAAGGCCGGCCATCGTCGTCCTGTTGTGGGGTAACAGTAGAGGTTGGAGGAAGATTTGAGGTGGTGGTTGTAGCATCGCGGTATTCGCGCGAATGAAAGAGTTTTGTCTCGGGACAGTAGTGCACCGACTTTAGTAGTTTGGGGCGAACGAGAGAGCAGCGGGTGATGATGCCCTCGAGAGAGATCATCTTGCCGAGATGTTCTGCTCTGAGGGAGCGTGGGCTGACATGGTGATCACCAAACGAGCCACTGAAGCCCACACGGTAATTCATTCCTTGAAGGTCGTGTTTGTCGGCGTCGTGGATTTGGGTAACGATGTTGAGCAAAGCCTCATTAAATGCTGGAAGAAAGTCGACGGGCTGTTTGAGGAGACCATCTGCGTATTCTCTGTTGTAGTCGCGGAGATCATCGATGTTGACGATCAGGCGCGTTTGTTCGGTACGCAACAAACGAGTGATCTCGTCTCTGTAGTTGTAAATAAGCGAGTCTGAGATGAGAAATTCTTCAAAGGCACGGGTCCTGTCGCGCATGAGATCATCTTGAGGAACGGGTTCGTCAAGCATCGACATGGTGGTCGGTAAGGGAACGTTGGAAGAGACGCGCCTACTAATGACGCGCAAAAGCCGGCCCTATATCACTCCATTCACGTGACATGGCCACAGACAAGCTACTCGTAATCTACCAAAGACCAAGTAAGAACGCTCAGTCCTGTAGGGCGTCGTCAGTCGAGAAGTGAATGATAGCCAAGTACGACTTACCCAGAGTTTGATCAGGCCATCCCAGGATGCGGTGATCACTTTGGACTAAAAGTATGGGTCAGCTACCTGCTGCCATCCGTGGGCGTCATTTGCTCACCGTCTCGTGTGGGAGCCACTCATGTGCAATGACAACTTTACTGTGGGCATTAAGCCGTGACTTGATCCGACCGCTCTTCCAGTCCCAAAAGACCACGTTTCCCTCGCTGTCTCCGCTACTGATCCACTTTCCATCTGGGGAAAAGCCCACCTGGCAGGCGTATCCCGCAACCGAGTGACCCGCGAACCTTTTTTTCCTATTTTGCCGGAAATTGTCCGTGTTGTACACCAAGATCTGATTGTCGAGCGACTGCGCCGCAAAATATTTTTCTGCATGTACACGTCAGAAGAGCCGGATAGATAAAGTGGCACGAACTAGAAGGATGGAGTGTTACGGCTGGCATGGAATGCATGTGGGGTTCGGCAATGTACTTGATTACGACGGGTATGTCATAGTCCCATGCACGGATGGTTTTGTCGTCCGAGGTTGTCACGAACCGTCTGTTTTCATCGACAAAGGTGATGGTGTTGACGGGTCCGAGGTGTTGGTCATACTCCTGGGTGATCTCGCCCGAGTTCATGTCGTACTAGTGAAACGCGTGAGAAGAGTGATGAGGAATGACATGTGGCATACCTGGATGATCTTCTTGTCGGACATGCCGGCAAGGAAGATGTTCTGTTTGTCGTCGTCGGGGTGGAAGCGGACGACGTAGGGGGTCTTTCCGTTGCTGAAGCGCTTGAGACACTGACCTGTTTCGGTGTCCCATAGCTTCATTTGGCGATCATAGGCGCAGGACAGGAACTTTGTGCCATCGTTGGAGAACGTGACGTCCTTGACGGCTTGAACGTGTCCGTGGAAAGTGCGAAGACAGTTTCCGTGGGTGTAGACGTCCCAAAGCTGGATATGGTGAGCACGGGGAGGAGGTAAGAAGCCGAGAGGGCACGTGCCTTGATCTTTGTGTCCATTGATCCGCTGAGCAGTAGGTGACCGGTGTCTGGGAAGAGGCGAATGACGGAGACGCCCTGGGTGTGCCCCGTCCAGGTGTGGATGCACGCCTTTGGAATGAAGGTCTCTTGCGATCCAGGCTCGGAGGAGAGATTTGGGGCCTCGGCATACGGAGGATGCATGTACGTCCTGCCCTGGTAGTCTGTCATGGACTTGCCGTGGAAGACGGAGGTCTCCTGGCCGACGGTGCCACGCTTTGGCTTTGCCTTTTTCCTTGGTGCGGGGGCGGGCTCTGGGTCGTCGTCCTGGTCGTCGTCGTCGGGATGGTCCTCAACGCCGTCGAGAAAGGCGGCCTGGTCCTCGCCGTCCCAGGATGCCCATGGGCCGAGGTAGGCGCCGTCGCCGTCGACGATGTCGAGGTCGCCCTTGTGTTTTCGCTTGCGCTTGAGGAGCTTCTTCTGGGCGTTGGTGGGTCTGATGGCGTTGATGGGGGCAAAGCCGTTCTGTGCGGCGGCGTCGAGTGCGCCGAGGACGGGTGGAGCGTTTGGGTCTACGGAGGGGTTGGCAGCGTAGCCGAGGATGGCGTGTGTGAGGTGCTGTGCGTTGAACGCGTGGTCAGACATGGCCTGCTGTTCAACGTGGCCAGCGAGTGCATTTTGGTTGAGGAATCTGTTTCTGTTCGCAAACGGGTTCTCTGGTCCCTGTATCGGCTGCAGCATGTCATTGTAAGGTATGTTGACGTTGATCTGTGTGTCTGTTGGGCCGGTGAGGAGGAGGGAGTCCTGTGGGGGTATGAGCTGGTGCTTGGATGCAAGATACCACGCACTTGGTGGAGCACATGCGGCGCAGGATCCGTCTGTCTGGTGGGCGATGGCGCACGTGATCTATGGGCAGCGCGGATGCCAGCGATGTTGAACGCGTCGTCGTCGCTCATCGTGGTGGTGGTTAATGGATGGTTATGTAATCACACCTATATCAATACACACCCAAACTCGTCCCCCCCATCAACTTATGGCCAAACGCGCCGTCGGTCGTCCCTGGTCCCCCTCAGAAGATCATCTCCTCGCAGCCGCCGTCGCAGTACACGGCCAGGTCGACAACTGGAAGGCAGTCGCGCTCGCCGTGCCCGGTCGCTCTAACAAGGCCTGCAGAAAGGCATGCTCATCCCCATCGCCCCCCAGATCTCGCTCATATCCCTCTTAGCGCTGGCTCCATTCCCTATCGCCGAACGTCAAGAAATCCGCCTGGACAAAGGAGGAAGATAATCTCCTCCTCGACCTCTACAAGATCCACGCCGCTAAATGGGCCGTCATCGCCAGGAACATCCCCGGCCGTACCGACGACGCGTGCTCAAAGCGTTATCGCGAGGCCCTCGATCCCTCCCTCAAGAAGGATGACTGGACGCCCGACGAGGACCACCGCCTCCTCGCCGCCTACGCTCGCTTGGGCGGTAAATGGGGCCTCGTCGGCCAGGAGCTTCAGCGTAGCGGCCTGGGCTGCCGTAACAGGTACGTCCCTCCCCCCCTTCCTCCTCTCCTCCCAACCCTTTTTCCAGGTGGAGACTCCTCGAGCGAAAACGTCTCACCGCAACTCCCCAACAAGACTCCTTCTGGCCATCCCTTCCAATGGCTGCCTTCTGGGACAACTCCTTTGCAGATCCACAGCCTCACCTCCCCTTCCATTACTCCTCCTCACTCGTGCCCCCAATCCCCTATGAAAAAGGACCCGACAACACGGCTCCTGATCACTCCCTCGTACTGCCTTCTGCCTCGGACGACAGTTCAACACCTGTCTTTGCTCCGTTCGATTACGAATCCTCGTCATCTGCCTGTACCCTCTCCGCTGGCTCCACCTCGCCTGCACCTCAACCAGCCTACTCGGACGACATGCACCAGCCCAGCGTATACAGCGATCGTCACCAATTTCATCAGCTCCAACGCACTCTGTCCCACACAGCCATTCCGGTTCACTCCTCTTCCGTTCATCCTGTGCAGGTCGATCATTACACGTCCGTTCCACACGAGGGTTGTATTCCACATGCTGCGTTGCCCACCCGACACCAGCCAACACCTCCAACCAGCTCTCTCCAGGCCCAGAACTCCGCCGATTCCTTTTTTGCATCCTCGCGGCTCCCTGACCGACAGGCAAGCCACATGCCATCATCGATGACCTCACCTTCTCTTCTCGACAATCCTGACACTTACTATCGCCCCTCTGATCAAGCTCTTGACGTCAATCCGCAGCACCCTCTCCTTACTCCCGATCCGCTTTCCCTCTCCGAGTCACGTCCTGACTATCATTATCCACATCACCGCGACCCTTCTCGGGCACGTGTTGTGGAGACGCTGCATGGCCGGGAACAGCATGCCGATTATTACCACAACCACGCGCACCCAGACCAGGCCCACCACGCTGCCCAGCCGTCGACGCCGCCAACGACCTCTCCGCCTCAAACCAGGTATGCTCTCCAGCCCGAGACACCCCAGCCAGAACCAGACCCGTCTCACGACAACTATTACTCTGCGAATCACCTCGTCTCCTCCCAACTCGTCCGGCGCTCCACCGCCTCTCCCCGTTCTATACAGATACCGTATCAGAAACGATCACCGTCCACCAACTCGGAGGATTATCGACCTCCTTCTTTTCACTCCGCTCCGAAGCGGAAAATTGGCCCCGCCACTTCCAGGAAGCGACCCGATTCGCAGGCCCCACTCCGTCTGTCTTCCGATTTGCAGGCGACTTCCGAGTAAGTCCCTGACTGGGTGATCCTTGATGTCGCTCATGCACCACAGTCCTTCTGTAAAACCTTATGCTTGTGGCCACGAGACCTGTTGGCCTTCTAATGCGGCGTCAAGTCGTGCCCGTTACTGCACCTCGCGTGGTCTTTCAGATCACAATAAATCAGCACACCCGGAAGATTCGGGGGGCGATAGGCCGTACCGCTGTGGTCTAGAGGGGTGCAACAAATCTTGGAAGGTGTGCATTGGCGTTCTTCCGTATGCACTCGGTTGACATATCCCTCAGAGTATCAATGGGTTGCAGTACCATCTTCAAATGTGAGCCTGATGATTGTTGCCAGCAACGATTTCCAATGACTGCCTGTCCTAGCTCAAAGGCCCACTTCCAACACGCCATCAGTAGCAGCTTTGTCTCCTCCTATGTAAGCGGCCTTGCGGTCCCTGCATCCGTGGAAGCATCTACATCGACCGAAGGGGAGGACAGGACAAGGAAGCAGTACCCGTGCCCTCACGATAACTGTCCTAACCGGTACAAGCAGCTGAGTGGTCTGCGTTATCACCTGGCCCACGTGAGTGCCGACGTCAGGAACGGGGGCCGCCCTCATGTTTTCGTTTTCAGGGCCACCCGGTGGACCTTCCCAAACAGCTGGACTTGGTACCTCCTGCCTTGAGCCGCAAGTTGGTTGAGAAGATGCGCGTTCAAGCTGTCGGATGCTCTTCAATGCAAAACAATGTTTCGGATACACCTTTCAATTCGTAGAAATCGCCCCGTGATGCTGGTCAGACGTTCCGTTTATCATAAATGATCGGTTATTTAGCTTTCGTTCAATATGTATACGTAGGCAAGTCACACCTATTCTATTCATCATAATCACGCACTCGTTCCGTGTCGTAATTTAACGTGTACTTATTGCTATCTTTAACGATTTCCAACAAATCCTGAGCATGGAAATAACATATGAAGATGGTCTCATTGTCTAGTTCTACCATTACCAGTAGCAAATTGGCTGGCACTATGCCTTTTGGTCAGCAAAGATGCGACGGAGGAGGTGATAGACATACAGATCTCTCAACGCCGGATCCGACATGAGTTCATTTATCGAAGGCATTTGTCCGCCCTGAACGCGATTCATCTGAGAGCATGAGCTAGGCAAGAGGCACACAAGACGAAAACAAACATACCATGTTCGCCACGGATGGATTGCCCATGAGTCTTTCCAAACCACCGTTGGCCATGAGTTGCTGAGCCATTTGCATCATCATCGGGTTGTTCATCAGGCTGGCCAGGTTGGGCATTCCCCCGCCCGCGCCAAACATGTCACCCAGACCAGCCAAGCTGGGTGGTGCATCGGATTCAGGGGGCGGAGGCTGGTCCTCGGGTACGAGCGGTGGGGGGGCATCCTCCTCCTCCTCGGGACCGAGGCGCTCTCTCGCGTTCTTGAGACCCGATTTGAGGTTCTCGTTTGTCGGATCGAGCTGTGAGCCCTTTTGGAACGCGTCTGCTGCGGCCCTGTAATCGCCCAGACTGTAATGTGCATGACTATAAAACGGTGGTGAGCGGTGGGGTTCGCATCGGAGAAGGACTCGGTACCCTAGGCGAGAATATGCCTTGACAAAGGCGGGATCAACCTCGATGGCCTTTTCCGAGTCGAAGACGGCGGAGGCATGGTCGCCTTTGCTGGAGTGGGCGGCGGCGCGGTTCGAGAAATAGACGGGGTTGGTGGGGTCGGCGGAGATGGCCATCGTGTAGGACTCGATCGCCGCATCGTACCTTTTGGCGGACATGTGTGTGTTCCCAGACTGCTTGTGCTTTTCGGCCGCGGCCTTGTCGTCTGTGGATGGGGCCTTGGAGGGAGCAGCGACCTTGTCCCTCGTTTTGAGAAAGACGTCGAATATGGTCTGTAGTTTTGCTGGCTTGACGGAGAGCTTCTTGATCTGGGCGTCGTCTGCCGGATCGACGCCAAAGGCCTCGCCGATGCATTGGACTGCGGGGCGTCAGTCGGTTGCAAATGGGGAGAACAGAGGGACGCACTGGCGACCTCGAGGCTCTCCTTGTCGTCATTTCTGACTGTGCCGTCCTGGATGGACTCGCGGAGGAAGTCGATGACGGCGAGCACGAGCTGCTGTTTCTTGTCCGCCATCGAAGTGAGAGACGAGTCGCGCAAACAGCCGACAACAACGCCGCGTTCTCCTCCACGTCGACATGTTTTTCTGCAGCATCTCCGGTGAGCTACCGCAGGACCCGGTCGTGTCCGCCAAGTCCGGCCACGTCTACGAGCGCCGTCTCATCCTCAAGTACATCAACGACAACGGCACCGACCCCCTCACAGGCGAAAAGCTCGACGAGGCAGACCTTCTCCCCGTCAAAGCCAGTCCGTCTCCTTATTCTCTTTCTCGCCTCTTCTGACCGTCCTCCTAGACCCAAAGGCAGCGCCCCCGAGACCCCCCACGCTGTCATCCATCCCCACCATCCTCCACACCCTCCAGAACGAGTGGGATGCCCTCATCCTAGAGACGTTTGCCCTCCGACAGCAGTACAACAACACCAGGCAAGAGCTGAGCTATGCTCTCTACGCCCAAGATGCCGCCAGCCGTGTCGTCGCCCGGCTCATCCGAGAACGCGACGCTGCCAGAGAGTATGTCCATCGCCCCTGCCCCCCCACATGTCCTCACATCTCCCCAGGGCCCTCGCCAATGTCCAAGCCACCATGGGCATACCCGCCAACGGTGCAGACGTCGAAATGGCAGAGGATGCCGCTGCAGCCCCCCTGCCAAAGCAAGTCATTGACCAAATCGACGAAACACAACAGACCCTCTCCGCCACGCGCAAGAAGCGCAAGGCGCCCGCTGGGTACACCACCCCCGCCGAAGTCAAAACATTTACCGCAAAACAGACAATTTCGTCCCTCCACTCGGCCTCTCCTGCTGGCATCAACTCGCTTGCTCTCTCACACCTCAGCCCATCCCAGTTTTTGACCGGTGGGAACGACAAGATCGTTCAGCTCTATGACAGAAGCACCGACAAGGTCCTCGCCAGTCTCAAGGGACACACAAAAAAAGTAAATCACGTCGCATTCCGAGAACGAGAGGGCGACCCCATGTTGCTACTCTCTGCTGGCGCTGACAAGATTGCGAAAATCTGGTCGCACGATAGTGCTTCTGGCGAGTACCTCCCCAAAGCCACGGTCAAGACCCACAAGGGCGACTTGACTGGCCTTGTCGTCCACCCCACGTCGACCCTCGTCGCGTACGCCTCCCTCGACAAGACCTACTCACTCCACGAGCTCTCCAACTTTTCCCAAGTCTACCAATCCCCGCCTGGCGACGAGCCTTATACGTCCCTCGCTATCCATCCAGACGGTGCCCTGCTCGCACTTGGGACCCCTGCGTCCAAGATCCAAATATGCGACGTGCGCTCGGGTGCAGTGGCCACCACCATCTCCCCCGAGAGTGCGCCCTTTTCTGTAAACACCCTCTCCTTTTCCGAAAACGGCTACCACCTCTTGGCCCCCGATAGCCCGTCTTCGGTCGCCATCTGGGACCTGCGAAAAATGACGACTGTGCAGTCGATACCGCTCGGCGACGCGTTCAAGATCAACAAGGTCGTGTACGACTATAGTGCCAATTTCTTTGGGGTCGTTGGTAGCGAGGGCGTCCGTGTGTTTGCGCACAAGACCTGGGAGGAGTTGGTGCGCTTTGAGGAGGTGGGTGGTGTGACGGATCTTGTGTTTGGGAATCAGGGCAAGGAGATTTGGGCGAGTAGCGGGAGGGAGGTCAGGATTTGGGGTATTGCCGAATAACGTATGTTTTTGTTGTCCTCCCTCAGGTCACTAGCCTTGGGTCAGCACTTGAGCAATTTGCTTGATAAAACCAACAAGATAAGTGCATAGCATTTGTCATCATCTATAAAAAGGCAGTTCGTTCCCACGAGTCGCCCCGCTCCACGACTGGATAAGTGGCTTTGAGCTACAGTCTGTGTTGCTCATCGAATCCCCTGCGGATGTCGAGGGACGACCCCTGGTGAGTTGGTCCTCACCGGGGCACTGCATGGCAGCGCTACAAATCCCGACGGATGACCTGAAAGGGTATCCCTCTAATTAGGTGCCTGTGGGTGATTGCTTATGAGGCGCACGCCGGGTGAGAAGTCTCCCCACCCCCCACTCGTACTTCCCCCCCTTGCAACCAGTCACGCTGGTGGTCGCGCCTTGGGCCCGGCTTAGCCCCATGCCCTTTGCATAGGCCCACTCCGCCGGTAGGGCTTGAGACTGGTAGCTGATCCCTAAACGGACTCGGATGGGCGACGGTAGGGGTAGGGGTAGCCCCCTGACGAGAGCTTTCATCCCGTTCCCGTTCCCTGCCTCTCCTCGTACTGTAGGCTGCCCACGCTTTGGGTAGCTGTCCGACCCTGATCCTTGGAGAGGGGCGCCCGACGGACGAGTAAGCAGGTATGACCGCCCGAGTACCCAGACTCAGGCCTGGGGGGCTTCGCCCCCCCAGCCCGACCCCCCCTACTGAGGTTATTCACCGATTGTCATTTAGTGTCTGGCTAGCGTCGATAGTCTCGACTTTGAAATTGTGATTCGAGCGCAGTACTTGGTACATACAAGATGTAGTGGCAGACGTAAATCCCGAAGAAAAAAATAATGGTAATGCAATGAGTGAACAGGGATGCTAATGCAGTTGGAACGTAAGGGCCAAGGCGACAGAAAGAAAGTGCAAGTCGCGACCACCAGTCGTCATAAAGAGCGTTTGGGAAATAGGTTTCGCAGAAAAAATTTGGACACAATACCCTTGTTTTCGCGTCATGTCGTATCACCATTTTGATGGACCAAAAAGCTGTCCTGAAGGCATTGTGCGGTAAGGCGTGCCGAGCGCGTCGGCGGTGTTCTGCCAGACGGTGTTGCCCCACCATTTGAGAGTAATGCTACCTTTGGGCAACTGCAGGGTCACGAAGATGACAAATACCGAAATCGCAACTCCAGCGTCAAGACCGGCAGCCAGGATGTAGTTATAGCGCATCCACCACCGGAAATGATAACGGCGCATGAACCACTGGAAGAAGAAACCGGTCACCAACCACGAGGCATAGTTGATACCGCTCGCAGGCGGTATCGCACTCAGCCCACCAAAGAACACAGGGATATTGATGTACCGCCAGTAAGACAGAGGGTACCGGCGCGCGAGGTAGTAGAAGGGGATGGGAAGGAGTGCGCCAAGGAAGAAGAACCACAGGAACGAGCTGTACATTTGCCCCGCGCTGAAGATCCTCTGCGGCCCAACACCTCCCCAGAGCAGTGAGGCCGTCGCAAATACAGTAGTGGAAGGGCACGTGAAGAAGTGAGGTTGGTGGGGTTGACAGATATCCACAATGTTTGCAAACATCCACTCTTGCACAAGCGTGACTGTTATAGCGACGACCAAGGCAGAGATCACCTGGGAAAAGAACATGAGGCGAGGAGGAATCTTCATATAGTGACCAAGCTTCAGGTTCCCACAGAACCCAACCGCTTGGCTCGTGCCGGTGAAAGCGATCCCCTTGAAGAGCATGACAGCCACAGGTTTCCCTGGAAGCATATAGCCGGCGATAAATTCATAGATGACGTTCAAGGCGATCTGTTGATTTGTGATGGCCTGGATCATGCCAGCCGGAATGGCAAAGAGTCCAGAGATAACCAGTGCGATGCAAACCGCCCAAACGGGAAGTTGGGTTGGGTAGACCTCGACAGCGACGAACAAAAAGATCGTCATCACAACCCCCAGCGACGTATACCACCAATGCGGAACTTCGGGATACGCTTGCATAAGGCGCGAGTGGACGTCACGTTCGTCCTCCAGACTGCTCCTAAGACGCTTGATAATATCGCGACGGTACCACACTAATATTAATGATCAGCGAACAAGCAAATGAAGCAGAAAAAGACCCACAGAATACATGGACGAGGAGAGAGGTGAATGTAGCAAACGCGATGCCATAAGCGATTGCTAATGTAGAAGAGAGGAATACTGGAGAGTATGCCTCGTACTTGGCGAGGTCGAAGGTGCCGTTCGTGATAATTTGGATTGGATCGTAAGAATTTCCAGTATTGTCGAACGCTATCGACGATGAAATCGGCAGGTAGCTCATCCAGAAGCTGTTTGTGTCTGGTAGGAAAATTGAGGTTAGAAAGGAGGACCGGGGAGTGCAACTAATCGGCTCACAGTAAAGGATGGGAACGACGATCCAGAAAAAAATGATGAAGCCAACACCAACGTTTGCCTCTGACCACCACTAAAGAAGATGAGAATTGGAGAATGACATCTGAGAAAAGGACGCACCGGCAAGATGAGAGGGTTGGACGTGAAAGACACCATGGACCAATCGAGTGTGAGAAGGCCCATCCCAAGACCCGTAGACGTGCCGAACAATGAGTTGACGACAACATTGTTTGGTGCGATCCAGCACACCCAGTTAAAAACACTAAGGCCAGTCCAAAGGTAGCCAGGCACAAAGTAGTACGTAAAGCTGCATACAATGACGATGGCGAAGAACTTGTGGCGGGAGATGTGACGGTCAGGCTTGCCATACGTCCTGTGAAGCGTATTGAAGAGCGCAGAGTTGACCAAGGCACCAGGCCAGATCATGCTAGAGGGATAGACGAGGAAACGACGGAGTATGGCAGCGAGCGAGAAACCGATCAACTGCGTGGAGATGACGACCAAGAGTTGGTACGATAGGCCGATGGTTTGGTGGTAGAAGAAGCGCTGGGTGGCGACGATATCGGTGACATATGCGCCGCTAACAGCTACGTTGGCCATGGCAGTGATTAGGACATGCTCTTTGATATTGAAAGGACCAGGATTGAGTGACCAGGTGTAACCAAAGGTGCGGAAGCGCGTGGTAGGAAGAACATATTCAAGGGCCTTGCCGCAGGGCAAAGCCAACAACTGAATCATGACAGCTGAGATGAAAGCAGCGGGATCTGAAGGGAGCGCATGAGATTTATCGTGGAGTAGGAAAAGAAAATACAGACATCGCATGGTGAGCACCTGATTGAGTGAAGAGGAAAACACCGCAAGCAACAAGCCGAGTGACCATGTGCGGAATGTGTTGCAAGGCATAGTGGGATCATCGACACTGGTGACAGCGGCGCGGACCTCGGCGTAAGGAGACTCGCTAATGAGGGTTAGTGAGAAGAGGGATCGGGGAGCGACAGGTGGTGATGGACTGACTCGTTGTACTCGAATGCAGTGTCTTCAGTTTCCTTGGATGCGGCGGAATACCTCATGGACTGGGAATGAGACTGAGTATCAAACTCTGAGGGACGAATAGAGCCCGCATCGGAGACGGTCTTCCTCTCGATTTCAAACACCTCCGTGCTAGAGTCTGAGAAAGATTGCGAGTCTGAGTAGTCAAAGTTGGGGTCATTCAAGTGCTGCATGAGAAAGTCGACATCCTCTGGAACGTCTGGCACGCCTCGCCTGCGTATAAAAGACGTGTTGTGGACAGGAGTACGCATGGCGTCGACAAGGGATTCAAAGCCGTTCCTCAGGAAGGAGAGAGGACGAGGGAAAGTGGATGAAGTTGGGTGGAGATTTCACGGCTTTTTGAGATGGAGAACGAACCGGACGGGCCTCGGAATGGAAAGAGGAAGCATGGTCGCGATGTAGGCAGACAATAAGCCCGATTTGACGAAGTCTATGGGCAAGACAAAAGACTGGGAGAAGCCCATTACGCGAAACAAAAGGACGTGACATATTAGATCTGTCATGGGGTAGTTATCAGTCGGTGGTCGCGATTGAATATAAGAACTGGGCCAGTCCACGCTGCTCGCCCGGTGTGCGAGTGCTTCAGGAGGCTGCGAGGGACGCATCGCCGTCGCAATGGGCATTCGGGCGGCGTTGGTATGTCCAGGGCTTATTGTTGGCCAAAGCGCCGATCTGGGGCCGCCCTAATTGTGTTTGGGAAGACAATAAGCTGCAATTGCCTGAAGGGGACTTGAGTGCGAACTTCGATGGTTCTCCTTATTGTCTACGGCGCCGTCGCGGTATCCGTGCTCCATGAATTCAACCGTCTAGTCACTGAGCCGTACATGGTATGCTTGTCCTGTGTGCAGTTAGCTACCATATTGATGCCAGCGGGCAGGACGAACCGTTCCATGTCCCACAAGCTCAGGCATACTGCAGAGGCGAGTGGTCGACCTGGGACCCAAAGATCACCACCCCACCAGCACTGTCAGTCTCTCTCGCCAACGTCTCAATTCATGTCGTTTCACTCGTCTTTGCAGGTACATCCTTACCGTCATCCTCCACCGCGTTTTCGCGTTTCGATGTAGTCTCGCCGCCCTCCGGTTTACTGTCACTCTCGCCTTGATCTTCCTTCCACTCTTCATCACGCGTCTCCTCGCGTTCCACCAACGCCGCCCGCCACCTCCGTTACTTGCCCCAAGTCCCGAAGCATTCGTGCTATCCGCATTTCCAATCGCATGGTTTTACGGATTTCTATACTATACAGAGGTTCCCAGTCTTGCCTCCGTCCTGCTGACCCTCGTATTTGCAACTCAACACCAACATCTCTCTGCGGCGGTGGTGCGTCTCATCGTTCCAACCTCTTCAATACTTTACCCTTTCTAGCTGGGTGTCGTCAGCTGCCTTTTCCGCCAGACAAACATCGTATGGGTCATGTATGCGTTCGCCACCAGTCAGCTCATGCGTTTACGGTCCAGACCCGGAAATACACCGCTGCACGACCCACCTGCTCTGTCTGCTGGCCCAGGCGAGTAGTATTACTTGCGCCCTGCTTTCTTTCAGTTCTCACCTACTTTCAGGCGACTTTATGCGGTTGATTATGAGTGTCCCGTCCGCATTCCCACAGCTGATCATGCCATTCATGCCATACGTACTCGTGCTGGTCCTCTTTGGTGTATTCTTGTTCTGGAATGGTGGCATCGTGCTAGGTCCGGGCTCTTCGTGGCAGTCTTGCTCCCATGAATTTGACCATTGCTGTCCACATTGCAGGTGACAAGGCTAACCACGTTCCCGTGCTGCATGTGCCCCAGCTGTACTATTTTATCGCATTTGCGACAGTGATGGGGTGGCCAGCCATCATTTTTGGCCGCGGGGGCCCGGTGATGCTTGCAAATGAAGTCAAACGCCGCATGTTCGGAACTAAAGGGTCCGTCTCCATTGACAGGGGGGAAAGCTGCTGATTTGTTATATATAGGAGAGTTGCGTTCACCGCCTTGCTTTCAGCATTCATGGCGTTTACGGTGCACAAGTTCACGTGAGCCGCTTGCTGTCTTGTATCGCCGCGACTGAATTGGATTATGAAGGGTCCACCACCCATTCTTACTCGCTGATAATCGCCACTATACTTTCTATGTATGGCGCAGGGTGTTCATGTTGCATCCGATTGTGCCTTATCTGTTCATACCGGGGTACCAAGCATGCGCGTGGGCGTGGTGGCTGCGTGTTGGTGAGATGGGTTGACTGCCACCGCCGAATTTAGGAGCTGACCCTGGACGTCATTCGACAGCTGGGGACCAGACGTTGCTGCAGACCCTCGTTCTGCCCCTTGCGGTCGCTCCGACGCTGTTGCCTACTCCCCTTTTGGAGCCACGGTATTTCTTGGTGCCATACGTTCTGCTACGGGCTCAGGTGGTGGATGTGAGTTCAGTGGGGCTTTTATGCGAAGGCCTGTGGTATGCGGCGGTAAATTTCGCGACGATCTACGTGTTTTTGTATATGGAACGCGCGGGAGTCGGTAGATTTATGTGGTGACCAACAAATAATATACAAACACGGTTGGGTTTTGAACACTGACCACGACGACGTGGCGGATAACGTGCACGCTGGCTGGAACAGTCTACTGATATCCTGGACACATTCACAGTGCAGCTAGCAGACCGTCCTCATGGCCTCCGAAGCCACCTCCAAACTTTCTCGTCCGTCCAAACCTCTGACACGCGCATCCCTTCGCCACTCCCTCAATTTCACCTCCGTTGGCAAGGCCCTCGCCGACGTGATCAACAAGGACTCCCGTGACCGCGACGGCGCCGCAAAGAAAGCCAAAGAGCCTTCACGTCGCCTCAGTCTCATGAGCGCAACCACCCACGCGTCTGTCTCCAACAAGGCAAAGTCTCCTACTCCCCCACATGGAAAGGAGGACAGTCCCTCTTTCAAGACCATAACCCGCAGGAGGCAATCCACCCTCCTCAAGCAGGGTACTTCCTCGGATGAACACGGCGTCAAATCCCCTGAGACTAATCCCCCCAGCCCCTCTAGACGTTCGACGTTGCGCTCCAAGACTGGTTCTTCAACGGTCTCGTCTGCCCTGCCAAAGTATCGCCCAAAGTCAGCCATCGTTGAGCCCACCAAGAAACAACTCTCCCCTATCCGTGCGGGGACTCGCAGACGCTTCAGCACCTCAGAGGAGGACGATGGTGAACAGAGGGGCTCACCCAAGGGCAAAGGCACTCTCGATTCCCCTACCGACCAGACCGGACGGCCTATCAGTCCCCTGCCACACAGAGCGTTGGCAGTCAGAGTCAACCTCCCCAGCCCATCCGCACCATCCACTCCTTCCAAGTCCAAGATTGCTAGATCCTCTTCTGCGACCTCTACCCCATCTCCAGCCCGCGCCGGGTCTGCGAGGCCAACGAAAACGGTCAAAACTACTGTAGCTTCCTCCCCGTCGCGACCCGCCACGCGACCCCCCTCCTCAGCTTCGTCCCGCACCTCGTCCTCCACTCAACCGTCTCCCTTGAATACAACCTCGCTCAGGAATGCGTTTGGTTTTGGTCGTTCGAAAGCACCCAGCCAAAACGCAACTCCATTGAGAGGTCCCACGCGTCAACCTCCAGAGTCCCCACTCGCTCATCACTCTCGGCAGATTTCCTCCATTAGTCTTGGCGGTAAGGTCAAGGGGTCTCCAGCGAGAACTGCGCAGAATGGTGAAAAGTATAGTGAGGACAGCGCCGAAATCGACGACGTTGAGCTCCTTCTTGCTCCAGTGGCATCCCTGGCTGCGCCGACTCCTGCAATCCCAAGGATTCGCACGACAATGTGCCAACCCACGGGTCCCGAGCTCCAGACACCATCTCGTCCGCCTAGCCTTCTGCCAACTCGCGCCAACCTTTCTTATTTGTCTCCGCTCCCTCCGTCAGAGAGCTCGCCAGCGCTACGGCCGAGAGGCCGTGGCAATGATCAGAATCGTGGTTCAATCTTTTCCTGGGAGCAGGTGGCATTCGACAACCAAGTCTTGGACTTGGAAGGCAGGTTGGCAGATATCGCAGCACCTTTCACCCCTGGGGGCCCCTCCCCAAATACGAGCACTATAGGTCTGGAGGTCCCAGAGACCCCCAATTTATCTGCGTTGCCCTCTCCTTCTGGCTATGGTTCAATCTCGCACGTTCTCCTTCCCGATGTAACTCCTTCTCCGGCAGTCCATCACCTCACTACAGTTTTTGAAACGTCGGTCGAGCTACCACCGCCTGCGGATTCCAGTACCATCACTCTCCTTCGTTTGCAAGTCGCACAGGCCGAGACTATTGCCAAGGACAGACTCTCCCGTTTGCAGGAGCTCGAGGAACAACTTTATACAGCCAAGCAGTGTCGCATCAGAGAGACCGAAGAGCTTGCCAGGCAGATTTCAGTTCTCGAGCAGCAACTGCACACCAGCGTGGAAACGAGAGAGCGTATGAATGAGGAGCGAGCTGCATTCACTGCATCGCTCCAGGATGAGCTGAAGAAGGCGGAGATGCGGTGCGACCAAGTCGCACAGGCGGGTTTTGAACGAGGTCAACAGGCGGCTCGCCTGTCGTGGGATGCCATGCTTGCCAAGATGCACCGAAGCTGGGAGGCATCGTTCATCGCCAAGGAAACTGCATGCTTGTGGTCTTCAGTGAAGGATCAAGCTAATGACGAAAGAAATCATATACAATCTGCCCGCGAAGTGTTGAATGTCCTCATGGCCGTGCTGGATCACGACCAGGAGCGCTTGCAATGCTTACTTACCTGATTCATGTGAGTCGTCCTTCATTTAGCTTCCATTAGTCGTCCCATGCCTTGTTACCAGGTCACATTACGAACGCATCATGTCCTCGGATCTAGGAGAATACCATCTTTATTTGATCTTATATCTTGTCCTGTCCAGTCTCTAGTCATGTCCTCTCTGTAAGTCTTGTTGTACATAGTACACGTACAGGGTTTTCATGGCTACTAGTGTCCTAACATCATGAAAAACATTCCATTGCTTCCATACAAGCATCCAACAAACATGCATGATTACTGATAGGGCTAACTTGTGCCATGCGCGTAGAGACAGCCTTCAGGATAACGTCCCCACTAGGGGAATTTAAGATGTCAATAAACCACTTGCAAAAGATCACTCACTCGATAGATCCGTATGCAACCTTGACATCACAACGCATCGAGTTAATCAGCAAAGGCCATGAAGAGAATACCGGGAAATCAAATATAAATGAAATCAGCGACTTGGCTTTGTGGCTTGGAAACAAGACGGTTGCGGTGGCAGAGAAACCACCTGGCATCTCCTCAATCGAAAGCGGAAACTTGATGGATAACAACTTCAGTTGTGCTTGAAGCTGAGAGCAAGACGACCAGTAGTCGCCAAGACTTTGGACAATCTATCAGCGACAATGGTTAGCAGGATAGAGACTAACCGAATGTGGTCCGCACCTGACGAATCCCTCGATCTCCATGCTGGGCGATGAGGTGCTTCGCTGCTCGGAGGAATAGTGCAGCCAGTTCAGGGATTTCTTTATGTTTCGTCTTCGTGTTCTCCGCCCGTGTAATTTGAACGTCTGGGACAACTGGGTGGAACTCGATGCAGGGGACGGATACGAGATAAGTCGATGAATAAGTGCATTCGAATAGTTCCGGGAGAACTCTAGTTATCTTCCACGCGTGTAAGCTTTGGAGGGCCTCCAGTTCATCTGCTCGATGATTGGACACCGCCAACAGCACCAAATACTAGAACTTACCCTTGAGCTTGAAGATCTCTGCACGTGTACTAGTCTTTTGCATGTGAATGCGACGTTCGGCATCTTGCACAATTGTTATGACCTCTTTCTTTTGCGAATCAACTTCACTGAGCTTCTCATGGAGACGATTGAGCTTTGTCCTAGCTTCTTTGACGTCGGCGTCGAATGTATCCAGTTCCGCGCTAGATCTCTATAAAAATGCTACGGCAGATCATACCAGACTACCACGCACTTTTGTTCGGCAAGGGTAGCTTTCAACTCGTTCAGATAGTTTTGATCGCACTCTTCGAGCTCTGCTATCTCGGCCTTCTCTTTCGCAAGCTCCGCCATGAGTTCGTCGTGCTCCTGTTGTAAGCTAGGAACAATGTCTTGCGCTTGCCGCATGATACCTTCGAGAGTTTTGGCATCCTGAACGAATCATAAGATGTTTTCAGGGAGACGGGGCGTAAGATGCTTACCGTTTCCAATTTCTTGAAACCCTCATCCGCCTTTTGGTACAACTGTTGGACCCATTGCGTTTTCCAGTCATACCACTCTGACCTGGCCTGTGCATGGTTGTGTGCTTTGATCAACTTGAGCTGGTGTAATAACTCGGCCTGCCCGCTCTCGTCGGTGGTGATGAACTCTTGAAAAAGTGGAGGTGTCACTTTCTGGGCTTCTTCTTCCGCCTCCTTGTGTATCTCCTTGATTCGCTCAACCCAGGTTTGCAAGTCTTTGCTAACGTGGTTGTAGAGTTCAAGTTGGGGAAGGTTTACAGCCACGGCGATCACGTATTCCGAAAGGGGTATCTGTGCTTCCGTCGAGGCCCTTCGTGACGGACGAAGAGCAGATGGATGCACAATCGATCGCCGAGGAGCCGCAATTTCGTCCATAAACCGAATACCTGTCATCTCGAAGAACTGTTCGATGGATATCCGTTGGGAATCGTTCACGACCCCCTCTCCTCCTTCGCCCACTCCATCGTTTGTATTCCCGTCACCCGTAATGGAAGTTTCGTATATGGGGATACCGCCGTGCGAAGGAGGATGCCCGGATTGCTCCTCCCTTTCAGAGTCTTCGACCCTTGTGGGTGAGCCCAGCTCAGGAATATCCATTGGACCATTTTCTGAAGAGCCGTCGACGCCCTTTTGTCCCAGCGAAACAGAGACGCTCCTGCTCGGCGAGAGGGGGCTGGACAGTGTGCTTCCCGCATTTGCAACCATTGTTGAACTGGGAAATACGTTTCCTAGACTCTTCCTTTGTGCAAAATAACCCGACGGCCTCCGAAAGCCAATCGAGGTACGCTTGCTTGGTCCAGCACCCAGTTGCTCCTCAGCATGAAATGGTGCCAACTTGAGCGGCGAAGCCTTGGATGGGGACAACAGAACTCGAACAGCGCCAGTACCACGCCCTGGGGTAAGTGACAACCTCTCTGTGCCAGCGGGCCGCTTCGGTGGGCTTGACTGCACATGATCACTGCCTAAACTATCATTTACGCGTTTTTGAAGAGGAGGGCGGGTAACGGGCGGCGCAAATGCAGCAGTGAATTTTCTGGGCGACGGAGGTAACTTCGCAGGAGAGGACGAACGAGAACGAACAGGGGGAATGGAGGAACGAGGTTTCGGTGTGGGTGCAAAACTCGACGGGCCCGAGATGACTGTGGGCTGCGAACGGTTTTCAGATGGAAGAGGTTGTGCCTCGGGTGCCTCAGGTTGAGGGGCGCTAAAAACGGGAGGCCTATCTGGCAGTGATATTTGCTCTGCCGAAGCTGCAGAGGAAGCGATGGGATCGTTATCCGTTGCTATTTCCAGGTATAGGGGTTGCGAGTCTGCAGGGATTGCAGCGGGCGGAGGTGATTCAGGAACCGCTGGGTAAATGTCTTGTGAACCAGGGAGTGGAACTGAAGGAGACAGTTCCGAAACTAGTTGATGAACCACTTCCTCCTTCGACTGCCTTTGGCTGGAAACGGAAGTTACAGTGGAGTCTGCACTCTGGCCTATGCTGACACGTCTCATGAGTTGGGTGACGTTAACTGTCTGATTTCCGTCTTCATCGTTACCAACATCCTCTTCGATGAAACTATCTTCGGTGCTTGTGAAACTGTGTTCCCCTTCCCCTTCGCCACCCGCTTCACCCAGGCCGAGCGAAGCCCGCGCAGCCTGAAGTCTCGAGACTGCATCAGTCAGTTCCATTTCTTGTACATCATTTCCATCGCCCTCCCCCTCGTCGTCCGATGACGGTATATATGGTGTACTTCCCGAATGTGTGACAGAACGGAGGGCCAACCATGCTTCGCTAGGGGGCTCCGGAGGACGAACGAGGGGAACCGTGAACTCCATTGGCTGCGACACATCACCTTCAAAGGTAAAAGACTGTGACTGTGCGGAATCCTCTTCTACATAAGAAGTCTCGTTGGGTACATCTTCCTGATCATCGTGAGCATTTGTAGATGATTGAGGTACGGAAAGGGTGGCGAGTGGTTGCCGAGATGCGCCAAAAGAGAGCGATCGTTTCCTGACAATATCTCGTGGAATGACTTCTGTCACGTCCATGTCGTCGCCATCGAAGGGACCATTTGCGTTACTGAACTCGTCGTCCATGGAACCGTCAGCACCAGCTCTGAAGAACGCAGATGGGGAAAAGCCGGTATCATCGGAATCCATGTCCATCGACTCCTCTCCACCATCCTCATTGAAAGTTATTGAATGGCGAGAACTACGGCGCCGAAACCTCTGTGCTCCTGGATATGCATTCTCGTCATTAGTCGCCCTAGGAGCGTCAGGCTCCGGCTCGGCAGCGGGCGACGACTGTGGCGAAGTGGTACTGTTTGTGTTATGATCTGGCACCTCGAAAAGGCGTACGTGCGCATGGTTGGCGAAACTGACGCGTCTACCCAGGGATTTGCGAGTGGGATTGTCATCACGATAGTCGCGAGTGATATCCATGGATTGGGTTGCATCATCACCGTCTTCAAGGGCATTAGCTGCCGCTTTGAGAATACTCTTTCTAGGAGCCTAAGAGAAGTTAAGTCGCGATAGGCCAGGAAGGCAATGAGCGCACCAAAGAACGACGGGCTTTAGCAGCTGGGCTGAGTTGATCACCTGGAGCAATCGAATGGGCGCGACGCTTTCTACCTGGGTGCGCCTGGCTCTTGTTAGCGGCAGCAAAGGAATTTCGGCGCGAGGTAGTCATAAAGTAGAATAAAACGACCAGCAAACCCTCTATTGGAGCCACAATAACATAGTCACGTGATTTAACGCGTCTCATCACATGACCAACAGACATCTATCAACTCCCCCTCCCCATCCGCCTGACGCTTTTCCTCAATGTTTTTTGTTCCATCGCTCCAACCACCACTTCCATCTCCTCCTCTGTCACTATAGCCTTCTTTCCTAGTTGCCTAGAAATGTGTTTGAGAGTTTCGTATCATGTTAGCTTCGCTTTGCGCACCTCTTCTTTTTCTTCACCGGGTCCACCTCTCCTTTACCAGGGACATACTCAATACCCTGGACACCCTCTGCAACAGCCTGGCGTGTCTTTCTATTTGGCAGGATAACGATTGAATCGTCCGCTTCAGCAATGGACAGCGCCTTTATTTCGTTCTCAAGCTTGGACACCGACCTCGTCGGCTTTTTCGCCGTGCTTGTTTTTGCAACCTTCTTATTGGTTTGTTTCTTGTTGGTCTTGGTAATCCTTTCATCCGTTGGAGGAATGTAGTCGTCCGAATTATCATCTTCGCTCGACATATCCTCATCTTCGTCTCCAGCCGTATCCTGGTCATCTGCATGATCCCTTTCCTTCTCGGGGAGTGAGGCATTTGTCTCCAACCGTGTATTCTTATGTTTCATGACTTTCACATTTGTGGAAGTATTGCCCTTGCCGTCCAGTGGAGAGGAAGGTGTCTCCAAATCCATATTCGTTTCATATCCATCCTCGGACTGGATAATTCAGTTTGTAAGCCCCGTCACACATGTGAACAACATACGTCTCCGACAAGATCTTCGATCTCGCTCTCTGAATTCGATGTTATCGCCGTCTTCTTTGCGGTTCCAAGTAAGCCAGCCTGGTGTAGCATGTCGATTTTGGCGTCCATCTTTCGTTCATTGCGCTCCACCTGTCTTACTCGTAAGAAGAATACAGTAGGGGAGCACTGTGTCACACTGTCAGCGTACCTCACTCATGAGCCTGAGCGCGTAGGTCCTCTCAACAGCACGCATTCTCTCTTCCATCTCTCTTGTAACTTCCTCCCGAGTTTCCGCCTCCACAATAGCACACCGCATTTCTGCTTCATAAAGCTGCGAAACACCCATCACAAGTCAATCTCAGCAACTTCAGTCCTATGCATACCCGCAGACGTAGATCTTCGATTTCGTCGAACAGGGCATCCACTAGTGGATTGATCGGTTCATCGTCAATATTCTCCTCCTGGTCATCATTTACTTCTTCATCCTCTAGAGTCGATATTAGGAAGCCGTTAGAAAGCCACACCAGTCGTCCATACCTTCGAGCACTTCTAGGTGTGCTTCACTGTGCTTCTTTCCCGGGCCAAAGCTCGATATTGTCACCTTTCGCGTAACGGAGCGAGGCAATCCAGAATAGCTTGGTTTAGCAGTCGTGCTAGGCTTAGTAGGACTGTGGACACGAGGTACTGGGGCATTGTTCACTACCGTTGATACCTCTCTTGCCAATGCAGAAAACTTCATAACATGAGAGTTTTCATCGAATCCGGTGTCATATGGATTAACGTTCACGATCATCACCTAGGTGGTCAAAATAATCAGTGGTCGATTATATCAGGAAGAAGAGACATACAACTCTCCCATCACCAGCAAAGTAATCCATGAGGATCTCAGTCAATTTGCTGTGTCGGAAAGGCACCAAAGCCAATGCTCTTTTTACATCCCTGGTATCGCTTTGGCCTGGATGGGCGAGACTCTGGGCTAAGCGCTTTTGGTTTGACCTCATAACCTGCCAAAGGGTATGATCAATTTTGGTCTTCGCGAGAAATATTTAGCTACCTCCAAACACTGTCCCAGGACCATGAGAGACTTGTTGATGTTTCCAGCCTCCTTGAGTCGGTCACCTGTGGTCTGAGTATGCTTCGTTCTTTCTGACCCAGCCAAATCAACAAGAGTTAGTCGTGATATTTGCACTGAACTGGGATCCTAATAGTGGTTGAGTGCACATTGTCCATGTGGAGAGAGACAAGGCACACGTTTCTGTCGCTACGGTGATTTCTGAGAACTTTTATGGTGATCAAGCTGTGGCTCCGGCTGCTCTGGCTATTGGCGAGCGTCCCAAAAACGCGCCTATGAACTTGCCCCAGTTTAACGAGCGATTTTGCTTGTGTGGCATCTGTAACGCGAAGCTGTTTCAGTCCAGAAATATACCTCCCTGCATTCCCGGTCTCGCCATCATCCATTGCATCATGCGCAGGAGAAGGTTTCACTGCGAGTGCCTTTCTAGTCACGAGAACCCTACTTGCACCTTGACTAGCGATTGGTATACTACGCGAGAGGCCTTCCACATCCTTTTCATGACTGTCACCGACCGAAGATAAGAGGTCATAGGCTTTTTCGTTGTACACTTCCGCGTAAGAAATCCAGACAGAATATTCGTAGTTGCGATCAAGTTTAATTGTCGTCGAATCAGCATGGACGACAGAGTCATCTGAGGGTGTTAGATGCTCGGCCAAAACTTCAGCCAAGGGTGTTTCCTTGGGAATGTCGATATTGATGGGAGGGGAGCCCACGCCTGACGGATCAGTCTCCTCTACCCCGTAAAGTCGGACAGGTCGATACTGTAGCTTTCTCTGTTAGCGAATTCATCCCCGGCGGATTGTTTACACTCACGCGTCCGTCACTTTGTAGACCTTCTACACTGTTGAATATTACGTCTAGTGTCCTTGGTAGAATTCCAGCCGAGCCAATTTCATCTCCACCCTGGATAGTGTAGGTTTTACCGGAATTTGTAACTCCATACGCGAAGAGGAGACCGTTCTGCCCGTCCAACAGGTCCTGAACGAGAGGAAGCGTGGTTCTGGAGAAGAAGTCGGCTTGAAGAGTAGTTGGAAGGAAGACGTGAGAGAACTTGTAAATCGAGGGAGCCGTTGTCGATGCTCGATAATACACTCCGGAGGTTGAACGTCCATCGCTGGACGGATCAGTCATCCTTACCGCACTGTCCGACAAGGGCTCCAAGTACGGCATGGTTGAGGGCTCATCGTCACCCAGACGAGGTCGTATACGAAGGTACGCCTTTTCAGAGGAGATCCGCATACTGCCATGGTACGTGAGCTTTGTGCACGTACCATGATTGGCTCCTGTTCTGCTACTACTGATTTAGCAACAGCATGTTTTCCGGTCCTCTTTGATGCGGTTTTCTGCTTTATATCGGGCGAATTGGGTCTGTTTCTTCTCGTAGCTGCGGCTGATCGAATCGTGGCTTTCGTCTTGATTGTTTTCATCGCAGCAGGTGGAATTGAAGACGGTACGGGTGGAGTCTTTGTCCGTGTTGAAGCACGAGTGGCAGGTGCTGATGCTTTTGCACGACTAGCCATAATTTAGATCGTTCAACTCCAAGAGTAACACGCGTTGACGACGCGTCGAGCCACGTGATCTGTCGATCTTATCTTTAATTCATGATCGCATGTTCAATAGCACGATGATCCCAACGCCAGATCTATCGCATCTCTCCAGTGAAGACAAGCTGCATGTATATGACCCAGCAGGCGAGCTTTGATGCATTTCGTCACGATTAGTGACTCATATTGCTGCAGAGGACACGTTTTTGCTTCTTGATAGTCTCGAAAAAGACTTGGAACAACTCAAGAAGCTAAATCCGCTGATATGCCTTGAAATAGGGTAAAAATACAGAGACAACTGGACCCTATATTGACGGCACAACCAGCTCCGGATCTGGTTGCGTATCTGCGTTCCTAGGCTCAATTCTGGGACCAACGAATTCTCGTCAGTCATCCTCGGTCTACGCACTGAGCCTCTCCGTCAATGTTACCAGTTTACCTCTGCACTGACATCAACCATCGTGCTTCCATCTGTACTCTTGCAACTGGGAGACAGAACAAGGTAGGTTTCCACAATGCAAGTCCCTATGAAATTTCATTCAAGTGCAAGGCTGTAGATCCCTCTTAACCCAATCACATGCGATCTTTCTAGACCCCTGTCGGCGCGGCTACGACATTGTGTTGACATCATACTGTTTAATCCTCCCTATGTTCCCACAGCTTGCGAGGAATTTTTTGAGGCACAGAATGATGCTGGCATTGCTGGCTCCTGGGCAGGCGGGCGAGATGGCCTGGAGGTAACAGATCGGTTTCTAGATAATGTAGCAGTATGTAAACTCTCCCTGTGTCTGACAAATTACTCACCAGAAAACAGGATCTATTATCGGATACAGGTGTGTTCTACCTCGTAGCGCTGGCACAGAACAATATCCCAGCGATTTGTGAAAGAATGCTGGAACGGTTCAACATGAACAGTCGCGTATGTAACACTTTCTAAGGCCTGGCCCAACTTAGAGTACTTTAGATCATATTGCAAAGAAGAGCCGGGAGAGAACACTTGTCCATAATATGTTTCTCTCGATGCTAAAGTATATTTTAGAAAAATGGCTACTAGATACATAGAAATGCAAGCTGCGTTTATGATGGGATCAACGCAGATGCGGATCAAAAGACCATATACATAACACAAAACCAACAACAGCATGAATATTAAAATATACAGCGTATGACCCAAGGATTCAGTTATCATCTGGTCTGCGGCCCTTGATACTAAACCTTGACGGGGACGCTAGATGACGTTCATGGATAGAAGGGTCATGGTGATTAGGATTGGTGTCTCCGTCGAATTCGAGCCGCAGACGAAGCCGACCAGCTTCACGTAAATCGAGCGATACGTCAGCCGTGACATTGCGGTCGGGAAGGATGTGACTCCAAATCTGAAGTGACAATATTAGAATGGGAGAACTTCGATTGAGTTTAAGGGCACGAACATCAACTTCTCCCTCTGCGATCAACTTATCTTTGCCCAGCGTCTTGTGGTCGTATATCCAAACGTGCATTTTCGGCGTACGCGCACTGGCAGCGAAGACAAAAGACTCATTCCTGTCGTCATTCAGCACCTTGAGTAACGACTCATACAATCACCGCTTACCATTCTGGGGCCGAGGTCTTGGTACCATGCTTGGTCTTGAATTCTCTGTCGCCCACACGCAACGTGGCGTACGGTTTCACATCACCCCCAGGAAGACCCTTTGCACTGAACACTACAACACGAAGCGATCCAGGTTCCAAAGGAGGACCCCCTGTTCCACGGGGACCTGATTCTGTTGATGGGAAGGCCGCAGATTCGCGCGCTGAAATCGATGCCTGGTCCGCTGAGGGATGCTCAGGCAGGGGCTCTGCTGGTGGGATAGGACCCTCAGACGATTTGTCGTGACGAAGGAAGTCTCTCTTGAAAATACCCCCCACACCATGAATGACACCTTTGCCTGCCCCCATCGGCAACGCACCCAATTGGGTCATCGCACGACCAGCGGCAGAGAACGTGGATGTCGTTTTGCGAGCTTTCGCAATGATCTCGGGCGCGAATGTCAAACGAATATGGACTTGTCCCTTTTCGCCGTGCTTCTCTGTTGACAAGTTGATAAGACGATCAGCAGGTTCGAAAGGCTCTAGATCATCCAGGGCGATTTTGGCAGTTCCCAAGCTCTTCGACTGTTCGAGCTGGTTCCAATCAAAGACTTCCACCCAAAAATCGGCAGCAACTCGGGAGGGCTGGGAATAATTGAACAGAAAATGAATGAAATTTACAACCATAAACATACCACATTGACATTGAAGTTCTCCGACCAATCGGGGTGCAGAGTCTTCTTCTTTGTCTCTGACTTGAATGCCTTGTGTCCATTTAGGGTGAAGACTGCATATGGATCTGATTTGCCTTATACAATGTTGATATTAAGTAACAACATGCGTGCAACGTCTTACCTCCTCTGTCTGCGGCCATGAGGTCTCTGCCTTCGATCAAGTCAACACGCAAGACACCTTGATCTGTGTGATTATAAGAAGATGCTGTGGTCATGGTAAAGCAACAGCACATACTATTGATGCTTTCCCGTGGTTCCAACAGGACGGGAACGGGAACATAACGCGCTTCAATTTCAACGGTTGAAAATTTACTCTCGTCATTTATATCGGTCAAAGTAAATGACTCGCGACGTTCCTTGACGTGAATCGGATCAAGATATGTCAATACTTGCAATATCTGACTTACCAGCGTTGCCTCTAGGAAAGATTTCGCGCCACCTTTCCATTCAGCGATGATGTCGTCTTTGTCACCCTCCGCGTTTTCATTAAGGCGCAACCAGACATGACCGAAGTCCAGTTCTTTGATGAAACCTTCTCCAACATGCTGCCACTGTGCATGCGTGCTGCGAGCCTTGAGTGTAGCGAAGGCAGGCCAATACCCATCATCTAGGAGCACCTCCAAACGGGCTTTCTTCTGAAGTTTGCCAGATACAACGTTGAAAATGATGATCCCGGACTCTAAACGAACAGTAAAGACCAGAATGTTGTAAATGTACGGAACGTACGGTGCTTTAAAAGTTCTTCTTTGTCCAATTCCAGCCCATGAGGTTGTTTTTCGTCTTCTTTTTCGAAATCTTCCTCGCCGCTTGAGGACTTGGGTTCTGTCTGGGATCCGTCAACGATGGTGGAGTCATGCGATGGCTTTGCTGCATGTGTGTCCAGCTCTGGAATGGGGTTATCGACCGTGGCAGTTTTCGTTAATATCAAAGATGGGGACGATGTGCGTGCAGTAACATCGCCACCTGCCACGCCGTCCATGGTCTTTGCAGCCTTCTGGATCTCATTCTCGCCAACATCGAAGCCAACATGTTTGAGAGCCAAGGTGGGAATGAATTCAGCGACGAAGTGAAGATGACCCTTGAATGTGCTCCCCCCATCAAGTTGGATAGGCTGTGCCACTTCCTTTCTGCCGGTAGATTCATGACGGAAGTTGGGATCTGTCGTTGACTCCCGAGCAAGGTCACTGACACGAAGGTCAACAGAGCCGAGGGAACGATCCTACAGAACAATTATCAATATGCGTTTTCAAAGTAGAATTAGCTTACCTTCGTGAGATGCTGATAATCCATCACTTCCATAAGCATGGACTATGAAATATTCAGGTCAAGCTGCAAAAAGCAGG
>JBBPMS010000011.1:150986-173158 GCA_038090435.1 Phylloporus scabripes | reverse complement strand
TTTTTTTTTCATTTCTTGCTCGCTTCCAGTCCTGAGTGCCATGAAGGTGAGCCATCACACATGATCTCATATTCATCACCTGATTTGAAATCGTTAGATGGAATCGGCTGTCACCGCTCCTGTTTCTGGCCACATCAAACGTGTTGTTGTCAATGAAGGTGCGCAAGGTTTGTTTCTATCGGAGTTCGATCCTTGACTTTGGTTACCAGGTGACTCGATTAATCAAGGGGATTTGACGGTGGAAATCGTCCACTAAATTGTTGTGAGATGAGACCTCGAGGTCGTGTCGCAATAGAACGCCATGCACAATGTATTTCAGACTGTCTGCTGGATAATTATCGATTCATTCGGCTGTCGGACTGATGCGATTTTCGGGGTGACGAGATGAAAATATCTCTGCGAGCTATTCATTACCGCTGGCAACTGAGAGGGTACTAATTTTACAGGACCTCATGACATGCACTCCGACCGTCTCATCGAGTGCTTCTAATTCCACGGTTAACACCACCGGTGATTGAGCGACATGATACGGTGGGAACACATGTTGACATGCTGACAGATGATGATATGATGGTGATGGTGATGCAAATTGAATCCGCCTTGCCATCAGTCAAATTCAAAAACATTGTTGTCCGTTATCGCGCGAGCTCTGAACTAAACTTGAGTCGCTGTAGAATATCCTCGTGAAGTTCCTGGACGACCTCCTGTACACGATAAGCCGATGGATGGTTGGCATGGTCAGAAAACTAACCTGGGCGCCTTTAATTTCCGAGATGAGTCCCACTCCCATGCCAGACCAAACGAGCATTCGGTCTGGGTCACCGCTGCGCACACCTTCTCGAAATTTCTCCAGCACGATGTCCAGGTCAACTACGCCACCCTCCATGTCTTTGACCGTATTATTATAGAGCCCCCTCCCGTCCACGCCTGCTGGCCACTCCAGGGTGCCTCTAGCACGATCAAACGCCATCGTTCGCACTGTCATGTCGGATTTAGCGGCCACAAGGGCCTGTTTTTGGGCATCACTGTACAGGCTCTCTTGCGTCATCAGAAAGCGCGTTCCAAGCACAACCCCCGCCACGCCGAGGACGAGGAGGGAAGCAATCTGGCGACCGTTGACGACACCGCCCGCTGCCAGGAGCGGCGGCGGGTCCTCGGGCAGCACGGCGAGAATCTCGGACACGAGCGAAAAGAGCGGGGGCGCCGCGCCATACCCATGTCCCCCCGACTCGTGGCCTGCAAGCATGCGCATAAGCGAGACGCGGGCGGCGGGGGCGGCGCACCTTGGGCGACGAGCACGTCCGCGTTCCATTCGCGCACGGCGACGAGGGCCTGCTCGACAGTGCCCACCTGGACGAATATGGCCGTGTGGCGGCCGTGCGCGGCGTCGTGGGTGCGGACGAAGCGGATCCACCGCTCGAGGTGGCTGCCGAATGCGAGCCAGATCGCGCGGACGCGGCCGTCGAGAGCGGCTGAGAGTAGGGCCTCCGGCTGCAACGAGGGCTGGTCGAGCCGCCAGCCGAGATAGCCGACGCCGACGGGGAGGGGGTCCGCGGGGGCGAAGCCGAGGGTGGTGCGCGCGAGGGAGAGCGCGTCGGTCAGCGTCTGTGCGCTCGTGTAGCCTGCCGGTGATCAGCGGTCAGCTGTGCGATGCGATCTGTCGTACCTGCTGCGAGGAATCCGAAGGCGCCAGCGGCGCTGACTTTGGCTGCGAGTAGTCCGCCGCTCGCGCCTGCCATGGGGGCTGCGACGATGGGGAGTTTTACACCTGGGGGGGGGAACATCATGTACACGACTGTGTGATACGATCAGTGTAACATGCCTAGCAAACGCGTTAATGGCGTGTCCAGAGGCATGAATAAAGTGGTCCTCGGTAGTTGATTTATCTGCCCGAGGAGGAGGACCGCCACCATCCGTGTTTGCGTGTGTTTGGAGCTAGGGCGTCGTTTGCACAGTTATCGTCTGTTGTGCTTGTCCCATATCCAAGTCATCGCGCCCATTATGGTGAGCATCGTGCGCAGATTTACAGGAGATGGCGTCGTCTGAATGTATGCAGCCCCCTCCAAAGTCAAAAGGCGGAAAGATGCTCAGCCTCATCAACTGGAGGCTCAAGGTCACCATCAACGACGGTCGCGCGCTGACCGGACAGATGCTTGCCTTCGACAGGCACATGAACCTCGTGCTAGCTGACTGTGAAGAGTTTCGCCGTGTGAGACCCAAGAAAAAGCCCGGGGAGACTGAAACTCCACCAGAACAAGAGATCAAACGGACGCTCGGACTGGTGATTTTGCGCGGTGAAACAGTCGTCAGCATGAGCGTCGAAGGACCGCCTCCCATTGTCGACGAAGACAAAAAGAATGCGGTACGTGCTAATCTTGCGTTCAGGTGAGCGATCCACGGAGCTGAACGTACAGCTTCCTGTCGGACCCGGCCGCGGTATGCCTGCCGGTCGCGGTATTGGAATGATGCCTCCAGGTGCGTGTTTCTTTGCATTCGCTGTCAGCTGACGGCTGATCCCCATATAGTGGGTGTTCCTCCAATGGGACGACCTCCGGTGCCTTTTCCTCCTCCTGGCATGCCAGGTCCTCCACCTGGTTTCAGGCCTCCAGGCTTCCCACCTGGTGTTCCCTTCCCACCGCCACCGGGCTTCGGAGGACCACCCCCTCCTGGGTGAGCACGTCTTTAATTCGATCGATTGCGTCTGTGACGTTTTTTCAGGTTCCAACCACCTCCCCAGTGATTTACTGCACGGATGTGTGAATTTGCGAAAAGGCGGCGTGGAGAGGAGGACAAATAGCCTCTTGGTCTATCCGGATGCATTTTCTAGCGTACATCACCAAAGGTTTGTTGTATCTATTCTGCTAGCAAGCCGATGCGGTGTCCGATTTGTTGGCCGAAGAAATGATACTTCTTGCGTCTCAAATAAAGACTCGTGCGCTGTGCTCATCTCCGAGTTGGATACGGAAACAGCTTGATGATGAAACAGCTTCGAGAATTGGAACACAGACTCGTAAACACCGCAGCTTGCGATTGGCCAGTTGGTTCTTCTATCTGACGCTGCAGCGCAAAGAAGAGTGTTGACGGCAGCTCCTAGTTTGGTCTTTCAGCGCAGTGTGACCGTGCTTATCATTCACCCAGATGCTCTTAATGTCCCTCGTGAAGAGGTCCACCAGCACTCTCCCCCCCATCGTTCTCTCCCCCTCCCAGCATTAACATGACGTTCGACTGGTTGAGCAGGTTCAGAAAGACACGGGATGCTCGTGGCCCACATCCGCAACGTCAGCCCGTCATGGTGGCCCGTCCACACGGAAGGCGGGCTGCGCCTGTCCCACAGGCACGTCCCCAGGCTCGGCGACCTCCCCATCACCCACCAGTGCTTGTCCCTCGTCCTTCGGCGCCGTCACGCAAGCCCGTCGCGCGGCCTGCTGCACGTCCTCCGCCTTCGCGCGACCCCCTGCAGTGCCTGCATCTGCACTTCCATCCCAACCATAAGCGGGACCTCGCCCTCCCCCCTCTGCGGCCGTCCAAGGGGATGGGGAGCCCGCACGCGCCACCGCTCCCGCCCCCTCGTGGGGGGTTTAAAGCACCGAGACATGTGCACTGGGCGCCCGCGCAGGCTGCGCTGCCCAACAAGCCGTACCCATACCCGTCGCAAGCGTCGTCGGTGTCGCAACCGCGCCAGCGTGGATACCAGAGCCCGCAGATTGCGCGGTATCAGCCGCCGCGTTCAGCGTCTGGTGTGAGCTACAGACGTAGGTGATGATCAGGTGCGGATCAGCCGGGGATGATACGGTGCGAGCAGTCTGATCATGTAGCTTGGTGCAGGACGAACGCTATCAGAAGGAAAGGATGTGTGATGCACGTGTCTGGTCGGATCGAGTGTGTTTGGATCCACAAGCAGGTCTTGTTTTGTATTCTATCTTATCAAGTGTGCGCGATAAGCCGATTTCCTCGGTGCCTTGGATGTAACCTGTACTTGCAATAGACGCTTATTTCGTCCGAGGACTCCTTGTGCTAGCGCCGGACGTTGGCTGCCCCCGTCGGTGCTTGCACATGCGGGGTTGCAGCCCTGCTTGACAGCTCAGGGCGCACTGACCCAGGAATGAGTCCCCCGACACCGCGACTGTGGGCTGCGCACCCAATTAACCTTGTCGTGCACCCAGAGGGTCGGTTGCGTTGCGCCATATGCGTTCTTGATGGAGACCCAGAGTACCGGATGTCGCGATGTGCACTGAGCTCTCGTTGTCACCGACAATGTCCCCAATGGCCATAATGAAAAAACAGTTTGGCTCTTCCGCAGTGCCTGATGCAGACAAGCCACGCTCAGGGTGATTTAGCGTTGAAACCTTGCCTGATAAGCACTTGCTATCAGGGATAACTCTCCCCCTCGGCAAGTGGTGATTATTTTGACACCGGCGCTTGGCTAAGTACTTTAGCGGTTTGCCGACCAGATGAAGGTCCAGCTCATAACCCAATACACATCCCCAACCCCAAACGTTGCGTGCACGAGGCTCGCAAAACCATTATCGTACATTTCTGCCTCGCAAGCGCACCTTGGCACAAACCTTTGTCGTCGCCCAAGACATGTCGCCACGCGCAGAAGCCAACATCCTATCGCTCAGCATTCCCAGCCCCCAGAAATTTTTCACCTGATCGCCCGGGGTTTCATGGGAAGCCGGTTGCCTTTCAGAGAAGATCTCCCCTCATCTATTCGGGACTGGGCTGTGTCCCCCCCCACCACCCTTGCCGAATCCGTCGTCGTTGGGGCGCACTATCGTCGCGACCTGCTTCATTTGGTGGTGGAGGTCGGCCCCGGTCGGGGCGGGAGGGCGCGCACATGACAATGTTCTCCATTCTACGCCCCAGGGATGACGTCCCACATCATATCGGAGCGCCAACCTTGGGCGACTGTGCCTCGTAAAGCCCGGACAAGCTCCGGAGGGCATGCGGATCACTCCACCTCGGTCAACGTGACACGTTCATTCATGGACAGAGTGGGGCGCGATCTAGTACACCCGAACGAGGCTGTACGTACGGGAACTGCGCCGATATGCGCGCAGCACGCTTGTGAAAAGCAAAAAAAAAAAAAAAAAGAGCAAAGTCTAATTATATGGGACAGGGATCGACTTATGTACGGGACGGAACCGAACAGACACTTCTCGCGATGGCCTTTTGGGCATCGCGCGTCTTGGATCCGTTGGCTAGACTGCAAAAGGAAGGCTCAAGGAGGTGCTCCAATCCTAAAACTCGACTTTGCAGGTGGAGCGGGTGGAGTAAGTGCCCGACGGGATGGCAGCTGCGCATGCCACTGGCGTTCGGGATGGCGGGCTCGAGCGCTCCAAGACAATAAGAACGCTTGCCTATCCCGGACCTGCACAGACTTGCAGGGCGCCCGTCGGGCGGTGCGCGCTCCATATGACATGATTTGCTAGGGTATGACGATACCTCCTTCTTCATCGCCTCCTTCCTTGTTGGGCCGGCTCGGTAGCGTTTGACATGGCGATACGACGTCCTTTTTGACTTTCGGTTCCGGAATGTCCAACCGACCGTTACGGTTCAGCAAAAAACCCAGGTCACGCAACGGTGCAGCCCGCGCGTTTCATCCCACACGGTGTCTTTTCCTGGCACATGTTTTACGCTCGTCCGCGAGATAAGTATGATCGTCGTCCGCGAAAAAAAGGCAAGGATGTGATGATGGTCGTTATCAACACAAGGACGATGCCGATCAAGTCGAGGCGATGCTCGCTGCCAAAAAGCCATTCAGTTGGAACACTGCCCAAGATCGAGCTTGTTGCCCAAGGCATGACGCCATGCTGCTGTGCAGGATACGGTGGACAGGTCCGCCAAGGCATGGGCGATCGATCGTGCAAGTGGAGGGAATGTACACGCCTGTTATCGTTTGCAGTAGGGTTCACTGATGGACAGACAGCGGAACCTTGCGAGGCTGCTGCCATGCATCTGGCCATTCCAATCTGACGCGCGCGTTTCATGCTGACCACGCTCGCCAACGGCCGCGAAATGACAGGTCTTGATAGCTGGTGCGCACCGCAAGTGTGACGGGCGCAGCGTGCGTGGACGGAATCTGCACCTGGCTCGCGGGAGTAAGCCTCCGCAGGCCAGAGAAGAAGAAGACAGCATGGGTTGACGTTTGCCACCCGCCAAACGCCGTCCTGGGGCGTTCTAGAGCAGAGAAGAGGAAGAAAGCGTCTAAGCCTGTCGTGCCTTTTTGCTCGCTTGCAGCACCACTGAATTGCATTTGGCGAAACTCTATGGCGAGCGTACCCACGGGCCCTGTCCGTGGGTAAACGCCTCTGTCAGAATTGGCCAAGTTCCAAAGCGTTCAACGTTCTGGGCTATCGCCACGAACAGCGTGTCCCGGCAAGAGTAAACCCGTTCGATAGCGTCCCGCACAAGAGGCGTAACCGGGACCCGCAAAACGATCAGTCGCATCTGCTTGGGTGTCTCACTCGTTGCAATCGTCGTCTTTTTCTTCTTGTTTCGTCTGAGCGGCATCATGGCGCCAAAACGAGTCCACCTCGTTACCATGCGTCGTCAGGCAGCGCTCTCACACACCATTCTCGCAAAATGAAATCCAAGAACACAAATAATATTCCATCCATTCCCCAGCTCTATCGTACAATAAATCAATGCCATATTCTCGAAAACGAGAAAAACAGATGGGAAGATGTCTATGCGAGCAGGCATGCAAAGAAAGGAGACGTATCTATCTATGTGTATATGCATGTATATACAAGTGTGTGAGTGAGGTGGTGATGAGAAGGGGGAAAAAAAAAAAAGGTTAATGAGCGTGGAGGTTGTGCAAGTTTTGAAAGGAAAAAAAAAAAAAAAAGGATCGTTGTTGTCTTCAGCTTGGCATCATCATACAGGGGAAAAGAAAAGGCGTGCCCGAGGCGAAAGGGCGGTTACAAACGCATCGCGATCGGGAATGAAAGCGTCCAAGTTTTGAAGAACAAAAAATCGAATTTTATGAACAACGTTATAGCGCGATGGCTTTACCGCTCTTGCGCCCTCTAAGGCCGTCGGTGCGTTTGCAGGTCATGAGGAGAATCGACGAGTCCGAGCTCGAGACAGAAGAGGAGAGGGATGGCGCGCGCAACCGGTAGACAGATTCAGCTTGCGGGGACGCGCATTTCTGATAGTAGCAGGGATGGTATTGGGGCTGAGGGGCGACGAGCAGCTCATCCCGGACCTGATCCTCATCGTCGACCCACGCCCGGCAGGAGGGGAAGATGACGGGGGTCGGCGTGTGGGAATGCGTGGGGGTAGAGTGGTCTCGGTCTGGGGGTGCAACGGCCTTCTTGGGCGAGTGTTTGGGACGGGGATGGGGAGGTTTTAGCTTTTTGGACGACGAGGGCGTCTTCTTTGGGTGCGGAGGAGGGGGGAAATAATCCGTGACCTTTTCGATCACGCAGTCCTGGAGGGTGCTCTTGGTGCTGTTCGCGCGGTCGCGGCTGACCCAGCGGACGAGGGCGCCGATGTTGGCACCAAAGGAGGTGTCCTCGTCGGGTGTCGCGACCAAGGGCTCGCTGAGGAGGGACGAGAGGGAGGTGCTTGCCTCGCTCATCGTCGACGTGGTGGGCTGGGAGTAGGTGTGGGAGGGTGCCCGTACGGGGGGCGGTCGGATGTGGGCAGGGGACGATATGCAGAGGGTGGGGAGGGGCGTGCATGCCGCGGTGCGCTCGATCAGCTTGGGGGTGGGCTGGAGACGCGGACGGGGCGAGGGGGGACGCTCTGATTGGAAGGAGGGGGGCAGGTCGGCAAAGGGAAGTGCGGGTGCGCCTGCGGGGACGTGGGAGGGGATCGCGCGGGCCCACTGGTGTATGCGGAACGCACCCTCGTCCTGGAGGATGTAGGTGCGGATGGGGTTGGCTGGCTGGGCGTAGGAGAGACACTCGGTGGAGCAGTATGGGCCCGAGGGGGAGGGTACATCGTCCTGTGTGGGGTGAGCGGGGGGAGGGGTACGAGGAGGAGGACATACAAGTTTGCGTTCGCAGGAGAGACACCAGTCGACGTCCATGGCAGAGAGTAAAATTTGGACGAGGAAGGGCGTCGAGTGGATGGCCCCCCCTTCTTATATATCCGACTGCCATTTACAGCCAGGCAAGATCCATCGCAGATCTACCCATCCAAATCAGGACAACTCTTAGTCACCCAATTCAATTATTTAATTTACACCGTTATCGTCGATCGAGCACATATTTTCGTCATTTTTAATTTATAATAATATTTATTTTATCATTATCCATTTTAGGAAACTCGACTCGAACGCGTCGGCGATGGATACGGCACAATGGCGAGTGAGTCAGAACGGCGCAGCACTAACGCCCAACCCTTCGCGAACCCCCCCAAACCATTGTCCCAGGAACTACACTCACCCACGGAACCGGCCCAATTGCGTCCGCCCTCTTGCCGACGGGTCGAGGGAAAACCTCAGGGTTCAGGGGGAATCCCAACAGCATGCAAAGTGCCACCAAAATTTGTCCTTTTCAGTGCAGTTCCCTTGCATCGGCCTAACGGAGTTAAGCTGTCTCGATTGAAACCCAAACGTCAACATTTGCCTCCGCTTCACCCCGTCACATGACTCATCCCGACAAGTCAAGTGTGGCCCAACTCGCACCGCAGCTCTCCACAAGCGACCGCTCGCTCATCGCCAAGTATACGCTACGCCGCGTACGTGGCATACAGTCTGGAACATCCTGTAATACTCGTTAGTCACGCGTTCCGTCTGCACACATGCTATGAAACGGGCGTGAGGTACCCATCACGTATCCAACGCTTCCGAAAAACAATGGCAAATCGTTAGAGAATAATGAACCAAGTAGGACACATCCCTTTCTTGGCCAACAATGGCTGCTGAGAACAATGGGTCCCGCTTGTGGTCATGATCGTCTATCACGACGCAACGGGGTCCCGTCTCCATCTCCCCCAGAAAAGAAACGCGGACTGGTAGGCGAAGGGAAACCAAGAGAGGGGAAACAGATAATAGAAATCCGCCGTAACATCAGTCTTCTCGTGCATCCCGTACGTATCCAGCCCAACACAGGATGGAGTGGTTAGGAGCAACGGCGATCACCTCATCTCCGCGACACACAGGATCGCGGAAAGGGGGCCACAATACACCTAGAAAAATACACTGAGAAGAAGCAGCGACCCGACGGAAAAACCATCTCCCGCCTACATCTGATTGTTCGCTCAATGGGGAACAGAGCGGAAAAGAGGGGAGGGGGGGGGGAAGGAACAACCCTCTCCCTGACTTCCTCGCGGGGCAAAGGCAGTCTCTTTTCCTCGCTCAGATCAGAAGTCAAGCAAGCGTGATTTTCGCCATGGCCCTCATTCCCCCCTCTCATTCATACTTGCCCCCCCATCAAGCCGATGCGGGTCCATGGGACCGTACTCCACCTTACACGTCTTCCCTGCTATGATGCAGACCTCTGATCGACCGGAGCTCGGTCAATCAGGGTTATTACATCGGGCATTGTCAGCCCCGACGCGGACAGCGAGCCAAAAATTCTGAGAGAGCACGCACATCAACCAACTCGCCGAGTTCGGCCGCCGTCATCCCGGCCCCGCGCACCTCTGGACGCACCATCGGCGGCCGATAGCGGGCACGACACAGACAGACCACCGTCTGCGCCAGCATCCGCACCAGCAGGCCAGTCCCCCCGTCCTCCCCGCCTCGTGCAAATCCGAACGTGGTTGTTCCTAATGCGTCAGTCTGCCCGCTGTTCCGGTTTGTCACGATGGAACCGCTCGAGCGTCGGATGCGCTTCCTACGCCGTTCTCCCTCCGCACTCGGACTAGGCTCGCGCTGGTAGCTGGCCCGGTCCACAACGCTCGACGGTGATACTTCCCCGTATGACGCTTCTATTGCTTGCAGCTGAGGATGGCTTGGTGGCGAGGGATCTTGAACACGTCCAGATCCTGGCGATATGGTCGCGCAGCTAGTGCGCGTGGTAGGCTCCTGCCTAGTTTCAAGGGGCCCACCCAAGGCAGCGGCTGCGTCAAATGAACCACATGGGGTCGAGCCCACTCCGATACCAGCCAACGTGTCTCTCCCAGAACCCCTAGCATTAGCAGCAGGCTGTGCACCCTCGTCCGATTCCGTGTCGTAATCCAAGTCGAGCGACGGACGCACCGGATGGGGCAAGGGAGGAAGAGTTGATCCTAGATTGCCACCTTGCACATCCCCGTCAACGCTACCACTGTGGAGTCTCTCAATGCATCCCTGCACGTTAATTAACCTTGCCTTGAGTTCTGTCAACCAGCGGACGGTTTCAGGTCCGCGCTCAACCAGCTCTTCAAAAGAAGCACCCAAATGCGCCCGAGCAGCAAACGAGGCAACGAGGATGCAGAACAACCAAAGGTGGTGTGATAGCTTGCCGTCAGCGTTGATGACCAAGTCGTGGCTGAGCTGAACAGGCACATCGTCTGTGCGAAGAGAACCAGGTCTTGCCTGTGGGGGATTGAACACTAGCCCGTCGTCGTCGTCCCATGCTGCATCCCAGGGCCACGCATCCGCCACGTAAGCAAAAACGCGGAGCAGCTCGTGTGTCATGTTTTCCCAAGCAGACGCTTCACTCGCGCCACCCTCGTCGACCCCAGACACACACATCGAGTGAGTGTGTTCATTGTGCGCAACGCCCTGAGCGTTGGTCGTTCCTTGTCGTAAATGAGGAGCACCGCCGTGATCGGGGAAATGACACACCCTGGATGTGTTCCTGATTGCAACACAGCCGAAAGCAGACGCCCCCATCACGGCATCGTCATCCTCGACGGTATCTTGGTCCAGACCGAGGTATCGCAAGAGGTGCCTCGCTGCTGATAACGGGTCGAGCACCATTCGGACCGTGTCGTGTTCGTTCTCGGGTAGTGTGAAGCCATATCGCGAGAGGAGCGCTGCGTTGGACAAAGAACCGTACGTATTGAACACCTCGCTGTGGGGAGGGACAGCTCGCACGGTCCGCATCTCTAGGTAGTCGACCGCGTCGGACGTCGGGGTGCCGTCATGCGAGAGGGATAGCGGAACCGCCGCGCTTCCCATCTCACGGTCGTGCTCGCATTCAGCAAACGAGCCACATTCAATACACACATCATAATCGCTCTGCAAGCGAGAACCATCAATTCCCCGTGTATATGTACGGATGGAGAAAGTGGCAAGACGGATTATCATTTCCCTTGCACGATAAAGTGTGACTTGGGTCGAGTTCTATTATTACTCACCTCCATCTGTACATGATTTTCATTCGTGTGGTTGAACCTGCAAGGGACAAGTCAGATTCCAGCACGCTTGTATGACGGGTATGCAACAAAAAAGACGTGATCAACCATGGAGAACGGACAGTCAGCTCCGAGCGGTACCTCGTCTTCCATTGCCAACATCCCACGACGGAGCGACAGACGGCGCGGGGAAACGACCAACACGAGGCACCCTTCTATTAGTTAATCTGCACAGATAGAGGGTAGCAACGCCTAATTCCCGTCTGCCCGAGTCACAAGCACAAAAAGGAATTCAAGATTCTCAATCAGGTTTACAGCTTGTTCATGAAACGATCCAGGATTGTAGCAATTGAAAGGGAGGGAAAACGGACGGCCGTTTCTGGGCATCGGGATGGTACGACTGAAAAAGGCGTGAGAGAACTTACGCGTCGGCAATGGGAACCATGGCCAGTCCATGGCATGCGTCCACCCAGAAAGCGCGTGTCGAAACGAGCGAGTACGCATGGCAGTATCCAGAAAACGAAACCTCATATGCCTTGAAGTTGGTTGAAGTGAGATCCACAGGGCTGGCCAGCGGGTCGTCTTCTGTAGTCGAGATGGCGCGAAACGTGGGTTCCACGACATCATGGTAGTATTGCCGTACTTCCTCCTGTGTGCACGCTACGCGTTAGTTACCAAGTCCTTGGTGGGGCATGGAGGCGATGGAGACCAGATCATCAAAGAATGGAAGATGAATGCAGCAAGTGGTCAGCAGTTCCGCTAGATCAAGGGTCCACCGAGACTCATTGGGCGAACTTGACCACACAAAACTCAATGGCACGACGGATAAGGGAATGTCTGAATAAAGAGGAGGCAAGTTGCATCAAGAGAAAGCACGGTGCTAAGGGGACCCGATCGCTCAACAATGAAGAAAACGGTTCAACGTGGATAATGAATTGTGCCGAATCGAAAGAACGAGGAGGGGGAATGATCGCATATGGCAAATGAATGTCGAAAACACTGCAACTGTCGCAAACATGGCCACGAGGCATGGCTTGTTGATAGCAGATTGCGGACCCTTGTGGCGGCCTACCTGGACCAGCGGCTGATATCTGCCGCAGCTTCATCATGATGGTGCGGCCACAAGGCGGGTGAAGAAAGAGATCAAAAGATCCACCGGACATTCCCGAGTCACGATCATTGCTTGAACCGCATCGCCTGCTTGGCTGGCTTTTACGCGTGTTCACCGCACTACGTGACCCATTCCCATCAATCACCATGCATACGCGGTTCTACATGCCGTAGCAGATGGGAAAGGGCGGTCGATGGTCTGCCAAAGTGAAACTTGACCAAGCGTAACAGAAGCTGTTTGAGATCGGCATGCCGCCAGAAGGCACAAGGTGACCTGGCGCAGAAACGCGCGCAGCGGGGCGACAAGACTTATCCAGCAGGAATCCACCGGGCGCCGAAGGAACCGAAAAAAGGGGCGAAATGAAAACAAATGAGAAACAAGGTTCGAAGATGTGGAAGCAACAGGGTAGCAGAACCAAACATAGGCTTATCGCACTCACCATCAAACCTACTTGGACCCGATCAGCCTCCGTGACCTGGAGCCACTCCCTAGCGTTTTGGTTATCGTGCAACCATACGCACCACGGACATTGGGGACGAGGAGAGTATGTGTCGTCGGTGTTCAAACACGCCCTCGGCGAGCACGTGCAATCGCGAGTTGGAAAGACATTTTCAGCACCCCAAAACATGGCGATGTCGACGATTTCCTGCGGTAGGCTCTGCAGGTAGCCGAACCATCGTGAATGTTTGCCGCGCAAGCTTTATAAAGTTGTATTGAAGGTTGAGATTCCAACAGATTGGGGTCAGGGAGACCCCGGATTCGTGAGAGGCAGAGGAAAAGAGCACAGGAGGACGGAAGTGGCAAGCGAGTGGGGATGGACAAAGTTCGCGCGTTCATGCAAGGATGTATTATTTTTAGGGTTTTGGGGTGAGAGTGGGATGGCCAAGTGGCGTTGAGGAAGCAATCAGCATCACGGCCGCCCAACGGCAGAGTAAGTAATGGGAATTTACGCACAGTTCGCTGTAGAGCGCGAGGGCAAGGGAAAGATGCGCACCGTGACCATATGGTACAGAAGCTATCTCGCTCGAGAGAACGCAAGACCTAACCGACAGAACGGCGGTCTTGGGAATATACACGACTGTAGGGCATCATTGGATCAGCCCAGAATCAGATGGAGGACGACTGACGGGTACGGGCACATTCGATCCAGTCGTCGCCAGAGTGGACGGCGAGTCCGCGCTCGTCAGAGTCGACGATCTGTATCCTCGGGTCGATTTGAATGCGATTCTCGGCGCACCAAGCAAGCAACAGCTCAGACGACATCGGCGTCCTCGTCAAGAGGATAACTACAAAAATGGACTTGGCTAACTACTCCTTCTTATTTTTCGCAGTGCGCGCTGCCTCCTCCTTTGCTGCCCTGTCCAGCTTCTCCACTTCCCTAAGCTCAATCCTTCGTGCATATTCCTGGCCACCCTGTCCCCAAAAGTAATCAGCGGGTCATAATAAAAAAACATGCGTAGGCAGCGAAGAGAATCAAGCAGCCTTCGTAGAAGACCGCAAGACACGGCGTCGGCTACTAGATATCGTGTCGCGGAAGAAGGGCGGGTGCGCTGAAACGGGGTCATCGGCAAGCAAGACTTACCTGCAACCCCAGTATCGCCCCGAGAACAAGCATCATAATCGTGTTTCCAGCCGCCAGGATCTTCAGCGCATCGATACGGTCGTCCACGGTGTCTACCTCGGCTGGTGTAACAATGGTGCGCAGGTTTGGGATTGTCACGGCCGCGTAGACCGACATCGCGAAGATGTAGGCGGCTGCGGGTGGTCAGCGCAACCCTCGAATGTGGCCAAGACGGCTTTACCTAAACTCGAGCCGTCAAAGAAGATGGCACTCTCGCTCCACTGGAGGAATTTTGCGACAAGGCCGATGAGCCCAACGCCTATGAAACCGTGCAAAAGTGCCTAGGCTTGTCAACCAGTAGCCTCCAAGAACATCGTCGTGCACCAACCTTGATAGCAGGCGGCGCATTGAAAAACGTAGCATAAAACTGGAAGCCGTCCTTGATGGCATCTTCTGTCAATTCTTGGTACAAAATACGATAGTCCACGAAGAAGCATATGAACAGCACGCCTTGTCGCCAAGGGTCAGCCAGCCCACATCCAGTACATATAGAACGACCCACCCAAGAAAAACGAGCAGGATGCGAGCACGGCGCCTTGTTTGAAGCCCATTCTGAATCCAAGCAAGGTTGTCCGCTGACCATCGCTACGTTTCATGGGGCCATCATTCACACGTCTGCACAGCCACTACTACTCGTCCATACTGACATCCTCTGCTGGTAGATTACCCTGGAGGACCTTTTGCACAACTACTTGCCATATCGCATCATTAACACCCTTTGCCTTGCCTAGTTGCTCCCTCAGTTGTGCCACTTCCGCCTCCAGCTCTGCAACCCTACTCGTCAACGGGGCTCCCAAAGGTGCTGCTTCAGTCGGCTGAATAAAAGATAAAAGATCCTGTTGAAATTCAGAGTAATCATAGTTGCATCCGCCGATCTGCGGTCTCTGTTGATATAAGTGGTCAAAACAAATTGACGACAGATATGATCGATGACCCACCTTGCTCGTGATCGGCAACATCATCGACACCTCATGCAGCTCTCTCGTGTTCGCATCTCTCATTCGCTGGAATGCTGACACTGGCCGCACGGGCATCACATCGCGGGCATCTGTCACACTTGCCACGTTCAGAGAGAGACTTATGTGACCCACAAGGTCCGGAGGTTTGAGCATCGTCGCAAGAAACGAGATCGACGAGTCTTTGTGCGTAGAGATGGTCCGCAACAGCTGATGCGATGCAATGTCATAGACATGGATGAGCCCCGATGCTGTTCCAACCAAGAGCAACGAGCCGCTCAGCGAGATGCAAAGGGCAGTCAGCGGTTGACCAACTTCGATGAGTCGTTTGTGTCCTGTTGTGTCTGCATCAAAGCGGACGATGTCGGATGCGCCTGCGCCGCCGACAGCTTCAATAAAGGGACCTGCATTGTTTTTTATGTCGCGTTCGCGAAAGAGATTCACCCGGTGGATGGATCCATCGGATGAACAGCCGAAGAAGAGGCGTTCCGTGACATCCCATGCGATAAGCCGGATCGGTTTTGGAAAATGAAAAGTCGTTATCAAGGACTGGGCGGCCAGGTCCCACAACTAAACGAATTCGGATCAGCCAAGAGATCAAGCTGTTTGACAGTCTACTTGCCTTTACGGTATGGTCAAGGGACGCAGTGAGGGCCCGACAGGTCGGAAATGAACCTAGACCGCAGACAACATCTGTCACGGGGAGAGTGTGATCTGATAGGGTGAATTGTGGAAGAGGATGGTCGGTTTGAAGGTCGTCATCCACCAGTCTAAAGAGAGGACAGGTTTAGCTTAGAAGAGCGCTCTACAACATAAAAAATAAACACGGACTTTGACACTGACCAGACTGCGACGCCGGAATCTTCGCTGGCAGATATTAATACTATTCCGTCGTAGGAAAATTTCAGCACGTTCACTTGGCGATAGTGAGCGTCCCAAGAGTTGTAGAGTATGCCCGACGCAACCTACTGTCCAAAGAGTCATGAACAAGGGACACGGGACAGATAAAATGAAACGGGCCTCCCAGAGGTGTATCCGTCCTTGAGCAGTACCGCCTGCGCAATATCTTGCGTTCTGGTCCAACGCCAGACAGGTCAGCTTTTCTGGCAAGACCACCTTGAGGGCGATCTGGTCCTGTTCATACGGTCCGTTAATGTGAGATAGACGTCCCAGAGATACGCACCTTTTGAAAGTTATAGACGTTCAAGAGGGCCTTGTCTGATTGCGCTGCGAGCATGATTCCACCGAGGCCATCCCTGGTCTCTGCGACAGCGCTGCAGTGTGGTGCAGAGCAAGTTTGCTTGAAGGAGGCGAGCACGGTGCCCGTCTGCAGGTCGTGCAGAACGAACGCGCTCGCCGTAGCACACAAGACGACCTCCTGGAGGCCCATCAAGCTGTGCGCTGCCTCGTGCGAGAAAGTTCCAGGCCAACCACAGCCTCAGCTCAATGTCATGCACGACGTCCACGACCCATCCTGATCCTCAACATGTCCACGAATCTCTACCAAGTATTGGGCATTAGCTCCAACGCGACCCCAGAAGAAGGTAGATCATGACCTCTCCCAGACGCTCACCACTCACACATTCCCCAAGTACGCAGAGCCTACAGGAGAAAGGCACTCGACACGCATCCTGATCGCCTCCCCCAAGGCGCCTCTGCAGCCGAGAAATCCGCCCACGAAGACTTGTTCCGCAAGGTGCGTCCCCGCCCTCCTACCGTCCCACACCCCCGCATACCCCACCCAGGTAAACAATGCGTACGAGGTCCTCTCCGATCCGCAGTCCAGGGCTGCATACGATCAGCATGGCGTCTGGCCTCCACCCGCCCCCGCCCCCGCCCAACAACCCTTTCCCAACGGCGCCCACGATTCCTTCACACAGCCCTTTTTCCGCCAGCCCTTGTTCCACGGTCCCCGCGCAGACCCCTTTGGCGCGTTCGGATTCGGCCCCAGGGCCTTCACCGATCCCTTCGTCCTCTTCAACTCGATATTTGGCGACCTCCACAGAGCGTTCGAGGAGGATCCGTTCTTCGACGCGCCCTTTAGCCGCCGCGGTTTCGAATCGAGCCCATTTGGCAACAGCTTCTTCAGCCCCCTGATGTCTCTCCCGTTCGGCTCCATGGGGAGCACCAGGATGCAGATAGCCGGCAACGGCGGCAACGGCGGGTGGGTGTCCGAGAGCTGGACGAGCTCCACCGTCAACGGCGTCACCCACACCAAGTGTGTGCGCAAAGACGCGCAGGTGGGCATAATTCCCCTTTGTGCCATCTGCAGTTGCTAACGTCGTCTCACAGGGAAACGAGCATGTCACCTATCGGTACCCAGACGGGACCGAGCGCCGCATCGTAAACGGCGTCGAGCAGGTTGCTAATTCTTCCCCTCAGAGGGCTTTACCGGCACCGGCACCCGCCGCATTTCCGACCCCGGCCCCTCCGCCGCCCTACTCTGATGTGGTTTCTCAGCCGCCCCACCGTTTGCGTTCATCGAGGCATCACGGTCACTATAATGATTATCCTCCCGAGCGGCACCACCACCGTGAGAGGCCGAGACACGACTACTCCTCGCGAGATGCACGTGGCTATCGCGATGACACCCAAGGACGTGACCGGCAGAGCGGCTCATCTTGGAACGTCCGGAGGTCCTGAACAGGAGCGCCACCAGATTATTTATGTCGCATTCTAAACTCTTTCTTGCACCGTCAAGCTGTCTGTACTTGACGATACCGCCCCATTTCCGTTTGACTTGTGCAATTTGTACCAGCATGCATTACCGTTATTACCGTTCTTTTTCTTTTTTTCAACGTCGAATTAAGCAGTATGTAGCTAGTATATACTAGGACTCCCTTCAGGGCAATGCCCTTAGCCAGATTGATTTACAACCCCTCAAAGAAAGAAAGATCCTGTGCTGACAATCCGCCCATCTGTTTCGGCTTTGTTGGTGGCAATGACCCGGCGTTGATAGCCAAAAGAGAGGTCGAAACTATGGGTGCAGATATGCTTGGTGGCGGGGAAGGCCGCAGTTGATTGCCATTTCCTTGACTGCTCGCAACGTCAAAAGGCCCACCTAAACCCAGAGAATGCACTCCAGTCTCCCCACTCGAACCAGTATCATCCCCCAGCAAATCAAAACTCTCTTTAGACATGGGTGGCGGCGACGCAGAGGACGGAGGGGGTGGGATTGTCTTCACTTTCGGTTCATCCAACACCGGTGAGTTTGGCCATAATAGCCCACCGCGCGCTGCTGCATGGCTGACAAGGGCCCGCGTACGCTGATGTTCTACATCTCTGGCGGATGAAGGCGAGGACATAAGGCCGGTATGCACAGTCGGTGAGGCAAATGATTGGCTCGGGGTATGGGAGTATTGAGCACGAGAGGGGAAGGTATCGATGGGCGGTAGTTGCCGATGTTGGAATGGCGTTTTAGCAGGCAATGGAGGTGGTGACGGTGTGTGTTTCCTGTTCTCCCGTCGCGTAGAGACAATATCATCGAAACCATCCAGAGATGCAGAAACAGACTTCGTAGAGCATAGTCGGTCCACCGATGTTTGAGATGCAGGGCTTAAAATTGATGATGTAGAGGACGAGCTTGGATAGTGGGTGCGGTCGTACGTACGACGAGGAGGTGGTGACGGTGGTGAGGGGGACCGTGGAGGAGGATCTGAATATGAAGACGGAAATGGTGTAGAAACGGGAGCCGGGAAAGATGTAAACGCAGAAAATTCGTCATCTGACTCGTCAGGATCACAGGGAGAAGAGGCACCACTGCTTTGCGTGGTGGATGAACAGACAGGTGGTATTAAGGAAAAGGTGTTTGGCCGGGGTGTTTGAGGCGGAGAAATCGGCGGCGGCGGGAGAAGGGGCGGGAGAGAGAGCGGAGGAACCACCTGATGTGGTGAAAGAGAGCGTGGCCGTGAGTTGAGCTGGAAGCTTGACTGGAGTCTTTGCTGTATGGAAGTACTTGGCTGCTCGAACGAAATGGTCGGCGTCTCTACATCTTTCAGGGAGGATGAACTCTGTGCACGTAAAAATGACGATGCAGGCTTAGGCGATAATGGAGGAGCCAAGACGGGAACATTAGGTGTGTAGTTTGTACCTTGTACCTGGGAGATTGTTGGCATCCCTGCATTCACAGTCGCACCATCCGAGGTTCCACGACCCGATAGTGTTGGTCGGTTGGGAGGTGGGGGAATAGGAGGTGGCAGCTTTGGTGGAAGAGGCGATGGATTACTCGCATTTGTGCTCAAACTACTAATGTCATCTGGTGGATCACTTGCACTCGGCACGATGTCAGATAAGAATTCGATGTCATCGGAAGAAAGCGCCAAGGCACCGTGCTGAGTACTTCTTGCGAGTGAGAACCGGTTTAGGAAGCGCGAAACAGCCGAAGGGGCCGGTGCGGCTGTGGGATAAGAGTCTGTGGGGGGTAGTTGCGGGACAGAGGGAGTAGATGTCTTTGGAGGTGACGCGTCTCGCGAAGACGGTGGATGGAGGGTAGACTTGACGCTTTCCAAACTCGACCTTGCAGGAGAGGGAGAAGGCTCTCCGGGTACCTCAACCGGAGTAGATACTCTGCGGCTCCAGAATGAGAGGAAACCACTTGAAGTTCTCTTTGGTTTCGATTCCTCCGGGGTGCAAAGACGATCTTCCTTTTCGAGAACCCTCCAGCCAACGCGTGCTGTCTCTGGAACGACACTATGCATTGTTTTGAAGGAATTTTCCCACTCCAAAGAGCCCCTGGAGGCTAGCAAGCGAGAAAGAGGGCTTCTAGCGGACACAGGCAAATGGCGTGTCAGTTTCAACGCTTCATTCATCGCTTTCGCAGTCGCGGTCGCGGAGAATTGCACAGCGGGTGGTAGAGGGGTGTCAGTGGGAGCCAACTGTGCGAGAAGCGCGGCTCTAGGGGAATGTCAAGATCAATGGGAGATATGGACCGCGACAACGTACAGGTCTGGAAGATCGTCGAATCCAGATCTCCAATTGCCGTCGTTTCCGGATTCAGGTGCAGGCCAGATCTCTTGCGATACCTGTTGGCAATGGCGGAGTAGTGTGTCTAGCCATTCTGGGGGCTGTTCTACACTAAGGAATGAGCTGTAGAGCACGGTTGTAGGAAAGCCGTACCGCCGGGGGTGTCTCTTGTTCGGGGTGGTCATACGAGGGCCATTGCGCACCCCAGTCATCGTCGTCTGCAGGATATTGGGGTTCTGGTTCCCATTCGGTGGTCGCCCAGGGATTGTCCATTGAGTTTCTGGTCAGGTTCAACACGTGATCGGCTAGTTTGTTCTCTCCCGCCATCACTCATTGTCGTCCATGGATATCGCCAACGACGGCGACAGCATCATCGACTGGGACGAGGACCGCGTACACCAGTGGTTCTCTGCGCTCGGGTTTCCGCAGTACGAGCACCAGATAAGAGGTAGTAGTCTTGAACCTACAACGACCTCATCTCACATCGCCTCCCGCAGAACATAACATTTCTGGCGATGTTCTCTGCCTCCTGGATCCAGAGACGCTCAAGGCAGTCGGCGTCGCGACTGTCGGACAGAGGTTGACCATCCTCAAGGCAATCTACCAGGCGAAGCTCGCATACCACATACCCATCGACCCTGACCACTACATCCCACCCTGTACGTCCTTCAGCCAACCGTCTGGCCACGTCAATGTTCAGCATTTCTTTCCAGCGGAGGCTCAAGAACGCGTCGTGTCCGTCGAGAAGCTTAATGACATTCTCAAGGAACAAGGTGGGCTCATTGTCTGTGCCCCTCCTTTCTTCGTATTCATTACTTCTTGGATATATAGCTCAGCGCGTCTCTTATCTCGAGGAAGACAATAGACGACTCAAAGAGACCGTGGAGATATTGCTCGAGGAATTCAACCAAGTTCGTAACCCACAACGTTCGGTAAGGGCCAGCCTAGTGACAATTACCAGGCTATTCACCACCTCTGCAAACAGGACGAGCACACGCTGAGGCGACAACCCTCCTTCAAGTGGGCTCAGTACGTGAATCCCACAAAATCGCCCACCAAACCAGAGATGGAATCTCCGAATCACTCCCCGCATCAAATGGAGCACGACGTTTCTCAGGTTCGGCAAACGCAGTCTATTCCGCCACAACCTAGTTCGTCTACATCACAGAAGAATTCAGCCCCCTCCACTGCCGAATCACCTGGTTCTCAGCCATTGGCATCTGCCAAGAGCAGTCGACAAGAAAGCTCAGATAACCTCAAGAGCTTCAAAGTGAGCCTCGAGGATCCGACGTGGAAAGTCCTGCCAGCCGCTTTGAAGAAGTACAAAATCAATAACGATAACTGGCAAAATTATGCAATGTTCATATGTTATGGATCACCTGGTACTTTTCATAAACCGTTTTCACATTATTCAATCATTCATCGCTGTCTTTACAGGGAACCGCATCGAACGATGTCTTAGTTATGATGAGAAACCATTGCTTCTGTTTCAAAAACTCAAGGACGCTAAGAAAAACCCCGTTTTCATGCTCAAACATATCAAGGATATTCGTTCCCCAATCGCGGTTGCTCAACAGAAGCATGCACTACGCAAAGCTTCCATTTCATCTGAGCATGCGAGCAGCAACAATAGCTCGCCCAGCGTCGCACCCTCTCACCCTAACAAGCCTGTCGCTACTGGCCAGGGCAAAGCAGTTGCCCGCCCTCCAAGGCTTGAGGTGAGTGACCTATCGGCACCAGCACCACCCCTCACAGGCACTACGCCGCAAGCTGGTTGGCCCGAGGTCATGTCACCAGTCGTTGAAAGTAAATCTGGCGAAGATAGCGGAGGCAGTCGCGAGATCACACCCTCTGCAATGGTCAGTTCGGGACAGAACTCGTCAGATTCCACCAAATCTCGAACGACGACACTATATGGGTCCACTGAAGCGGACAGTGCAAAGAGAGAGATGCCTCCACCGATGGGTGTTTCGTATGCGGTGGCAATTTACCCCTATATGGCGGAACAAGACGACGAATTTGACGTCGTGGTGTGCGTAACTTTCCTCTTTACGACGATACTTGTCTTATTCCGGTGCCCAGTGGTGACACCTTTGTCATTCTCTCTCGGGCCCGGGGCTGGTGGGTTGTGCAACGGGATCCGACAGGCTCCGGTGTTGTGGATACCGATACCTCGAAACAGGGATGGGTCCCCGCGGGCTGTCTGCTGGAAACAAATGTTCCGGTTGCATCAGCGATCGCCGAAGCAACAGCAGCAGCGAAAGCCTCGGGTTCACCTGATGTC
>JBBPMS010000011.1:122895-150887 GCA_038090435.1 Phylloporus scabripes | reverse complement strand
TCTGAAAACAAGACGCCGATCTTACCACTGAGCATCATATCAACAAGCTTCCCTGGTGTAGCGTTGATGGACTACAAGAAGAAGGGAGAAGAAGAGTTGGATTTGGCAAAGGACGATGCATTGAGGGTGTTCAAGCGATATAATCATTGGTCATATGTGCGTTTCCGTTACTTGGATTGTGTCCGAGACCAAACATTATCTTGTAGGCGGTCAAGGAAGAGGGCGGTAACCGTGGGTGGGTACCGTCTTGGTTCATTGGCAAGGTACCCACCCCGGGGGGTGCACCACCCACGCCAAGCACAAGCGCGACTCACACAATAAATAACGGATCCTCCCTCGAAGCTGATGTTCCGCCTCAAAACCAGGTCTCGCCAATGTCATCCGCATTCCCTGCGCCATGAGACTAGTGTGACGAAGTGTACTATCATCAACCAGTGTATCTATTTCCGTGCTTTCTGAAATATTTCCTAGCCTAATATTCAACGACGCGTCGGGCGCATCGCTATCATTCGTTCTTTGTTAATGCTCACATATTCATAGACATATAGGCCGTTCGCTTCCTTTGATATTACCACAATCCGCTTACGCATTGACACGCTTTCTCTGGGTTCGGTGATCATGACGCAGGATGGGCCCATCTGTCGTCTTCATGTCCATCTCTTGCTATCGTCAATACCTTGTAATTATATCAATCTAATGATTCCTACTATGGGTATGGAATGATTGATCGAATGATGGGCGGAGCTCTAGTCTGTTGAACGCACCCCACTCTACTCATTGGTAGACTTTGAGTACCTTCATGAGCACGGAAAGATACCACCCTGTCAATCCGAACACGTGCAGTCTCTGGCCACCGAATCGCGACTGTGCGTGCACATCGCTCGACTCCCATGGGCCGCCTTGCAGAACAAGGTCCGAAACATCAATGGCCCAGTATGGCCTTGCCCCACGGAATTCATGGTGTTTGAGACGTGAGGGCGACGTGAGCGCCGTCAGAGGGAGATGAAAGATGGTAGCTACCTCGGGCTGGGATATCATCAATGATGCCAGGGACACAGATGGGAGCGCGTCAACCACGGCATCTTGGCTTTGATGGTTTTCGATCGTTGGAGTTCCTGGTGCGCGACATGGCGCATCTCCACGTGGATACACAAAGCCCTGCAACGCAACTCTTGGCGGGCCAGCCAGCGCGGGCTTTGTGGGGACGTACGACGTAGGGCCACACACGGAGGCCCTTGAGGCTCAGTTCGGGAGGGCCAAGCTGGCCAATGACTTCGATCTGGCCGGGGAGAACGCCCACCTCTTCGTGCGTTTCCCGCATGGCCGCGGCGAGGAAGGATGGATCTGTCTAGAGGGGGTGAACACGGCCGGAACAAGAGCGCCGGGAGGCACTCACCTTGTCCACCCTCCCACCCGGAAAGCTGACGAGAGATGAGGGAGAATGTGGCCGGGAGCACGCTGGACCCACCTGGCTTCGCCGGCGTGCGTCCTCAGCTTCCCTCTGACCTCGAGCAGGACACCCGGCGTGTTGTTCACGTTGCAGAGTGGGACGAGAACGGCTGCGTGTGGTTCTGCTGGGTCTGGGGCGATGCCATCGTGGTTCGCCGAAGCAAGGGCGGCTTTAATCGCTGCGAGCGAGGTGCGGGTGAAGGGGGCGCTGAGGGGGATGATGGAAGAGGTCGGGGTGAGGGTCGGCGCTGCTGCCGTTGTGGTCACGAACGTTCTGAACAACATACTGCCATTCCGCGTAGGCTTGAATTAGACCACTACTATGGACGCCGTTGAAAAGGCCAATGCAGAACGCCAGAAACGATGGTACACGTTCTGTTCGTCCTTGTGTGCTGTCCTGACCGTCCCGCGCAGGATCAAAGACCAAAAAATCGGCGAGGGTACCTACGCCGTTGTCTACCGAGGTCCGTCATTGACCCCTTATGCGTGCCCGCCCGCCCATTCCAGCTCGACAGGTCGCGAGGCATCCACCTCGAGAAAGGTAGCTATAAAAAAGATAAAAGTCGGCCAATTCAAAGATGGCCTCGACATGTCCGCCATTCGTGAAGTCAAGTATCTTCGCGAGCTGCACCACCAAAACATCATCGAGGTATCTCCTCCTCCTCCTCCCCTTTATACAATGCCACCCATTACCCTCAGCTCATGGACGTCTTCTCCTCAAAAACAAACCTCAATCTCGTCCTCGAGTTTTTGGACACTGACCTCGAAATCATCATCAAGGATCGCACACTCGTCTTTCTGCCAGCAGACATCAAGTCATGGATGGCAATGACATTCCGCGGACTCGAGTTCTGCCACAGGAATTTCATCCTCCACCGGGTGCGTTCAGATCATTCTGCGTAGGGCCCATCCGGTGTTCACTCTACCAACGCTCATCGCTCCCCTTGCAGGATCTCAAGCCCAACAACTTGCTCATCGCCTCAGACGGCCAACTCAAGCTCGCCGACTTTGGTCTCGCAAGAGACATTGCAGACCCCGGGTACAAGATGACATGCCAGGTCATCACGCGGTGCGTCCCCCGCACGCGACCGTGCCCATCCCGATGATGCTCACCAGTCCCGCTAGCTGGTACCGTCCCCCCGAGCTCTTGTTCGGCTGTCGATATTATAGCACCGCAGTCGACATTTGGTCCGTCGGGTGCATCTTTGCAGAGCTCATGTTGCGCACGCCATATCTCCCGGGCGAATCAGACATGGACCAGCTCAAGACCATCTTCCGCGCGCTCGGCACGCCGACAGAGGAAGACTGGCCCGTGCGCGTTTCTCCCCTCTGTGTGACGTGCGCTGACCGCGCCCCAAGGGCCACACGAAACTCCCGGATTATGTTCCTGTAGGACAGTTTCCTCGCACACTCCTCCGTGACCTCTTCACCGCGGCTTCCGGAGATGCCCTCAACTTGCTGAGCAAATGTTTGACATACGAGCCACGCAAACGAATCGGTGCACGAGAGGTCCGTGTTTTGACACATATTCTGGTCCCGCTGAGCCCTTCACATCGTTGTAACAGGCCCTTTACCACGCCTACTTTACGTCCCTTCCTTTTCCAACACATCCGTCCAAGCTGCCAAAACCTGCCTCCGCTCAGTCCCGTCCTCTTGAGGAGGTGGACAGAAATGTCGAACGTTTATCATCTGGTCAAGCTGCACCTCCGAACAAATTGAAACGCAAACTCTCATCACCAACAGATGGTTTACGCCCCTTGGCGCGCAAGTTGGATTTCGGTCAAGCAATGTGAGCCACTGCTTGACTTGTCTGTGCTGTAGCTCTTTGTAAGGTGTAGGTATGTAGATATGTAATGTCAAGTTCCGCTTTGGATTGAGAGCACAGATTGGCAACAGGAATGAAGAATAAAAACACATGGACACCAGTGTACCCAATATAGGGGAGTTTATTTCAACGAGGTGCATCACATATAGAGCATTTGTCTGTCGCGCTCGCGTTATTGGAGAGCGAACACGTAGAACAAACCCAGCTACCACTCTCACGCTTTGGTGGTGGTGCTAAGCCAGCTGCTCCCCAGTCGAAGCCCTTTGGTGGTGTTACAGCGGGGGTAGGCGTTTGAGATGGAGAAGATAAATCTGTTGGCGCTTGTCGAGGTGCATCGCAAATTGTACACTTTTCCTTCGCATCTGCAGTGTTCTGCAGAGAGCAAAGCGAACAAGTCCATGTCTCTGCGGAAGTTGTGGGCGATTTCATCCCGGCTGCAGTCCAATTAAACCCATTCGTAGCACGTATTGGCGCAGTGGTGGTGGTGAATTCGTAGACAGGAAGGGAGGTGACATGCAGGGAAAGCACGCTGTTGCGTACTGCGGACAACGAACTAGGACCAGCGGAAGACGTGCTTTCGACAGAAAAAGTGTATTTTGCAAGTTCATCAACACTCAAGGCAAGGACCTCTTCCTTGGGCGATAACTTGGCCTTTGGAACTGCCAAGGGCTTCGGGATGCCAAGCGGCAGAACAGGTGCAGGTGCAAAGAGTGATGAGAATGATGGTTTGGGTACAGCATCTGCACCGTTGACCTCGACCTTGTCAGCTTGGAAACTGTACCGAAGCTTGGAAGGCTCCTTTGGCGCAGAAGTTTTTAAACCGCTAAAGACCGTTTTGGTAACGGAAGGCGGGGATAGCGTCACCGGGGGTGGTGAAACTGGCTTGCCATTGACATGGGCATTGTTGTCCGCAGGCTCGATGATTTCTGCTGGACGTACAGCTTCTATGGAGGACATGGCGGTGTCAATTTCTTGGGTAGGGGGTGGCGATGGTGTAGTAGTTGGGGTTCTACGCCGCTTGAAGGGGCTCTCTTCAACCTCCGCTACATCCTCCACTATGGTGACTGTCTCCACAATATTAGGGGTAGAACGGACTGTATGTGATGGACCGTTGAGGGTAGGAGTGAAGAGTTGGCTGCTCGAGGCCACTTCTTCACGACCTGACTTTTCCACTTCTGGTGGAGGTCTAGAGCGTTTCGTACCCTGTGCACATGACGTGAACATGACTGACCAAGTCATCAGAAGGGCAACATACCTTGGGGACGGTAGCTTCGATAATGGCTTGTGCGGATATTTCCGGTTCCGGTGCCACTGGTTTCTCGGTGGACTTGGGAGTAGGTTTTGGTCGTCTAATCACAGGCTTTCTCACTGGCGCAGGAGGCTTGACTGGGCTAGCAGTCTGGTACGGATTAGAGACATCTGGCTTCTTCGTCGGGGTCACCTCCTTGATGAGCTCTGTCATAAAGCCAGCTGCCCGGGTGGGTCTATAAGGCGGGGAAGGCTGTGGCGGTGAATCGCTCTCCTTCCATGTTTGTCGTAAGGGAGAAGGGATGGCAGGTGTAGTGGGCTTCGTCGCTAGCCCACTGGTACGAAGGCGGGGTTGTGCGACGTTCGCCTTGGGCGTGGTTGGCTGTGCAGAAGCCAAAGTCGAATGGACGGTGGTTTTACCGTTCAAAAGATTCCCAGAGGGTCCGGTGACATGATGCAAAGGCGATTCCGGCACAGAACTTGGGAACTTGATGGTTGAGGTAGAGGGTGTCGCATGCTTTTGAGGCGTCGAAGACTCAGCCTCATCGCCAACACGCCGCCGCTTTGTGTCAGTCATTGGAGGTGTCCGAGGAGGTGACAACTTAATTCGATGTTGCTGCGGGCGAGGCGCAAAGCCAGGAAACTGGTAGCGATTCCGCGGGCGCGAACTCCCTGCGCCTTGCCATCGATAAACGCCATTGGGATTTCGTGATAGGGTTTTGCGGGGTGTCTCAGTGCTGCTGATGCCTTGACTTCGATTTGGCGAAACGCCGCGGGAAGGTGACACAGAAAACCGAAATGGTTCGGGTTTGTCAGAAACCGCTGGCCCTGCACCAAAAGTATTGAATGCATGTTGACACCAGCATCCTGGGCTTACCTTGAACGCTCTTCTGAATGTAATCCACAATGCCGGCTGCCTCAAACTCGTTGAGAGGTTGCCCGGCTTTCTCGACCAAAAACCTCGTGACTGGCTCGAGATTTTGGGCAAGAGAGGGAGAAGCAAGCGGAGGAGTGCCAAGAGAAAATGATTGGTTTGAGGATGGCAATGGAACCTGGCGTGGGCTTGCAGTCAGACCATTCCTTGCTGACGGCCTTTGTGAATGAGGTGGCAACTAAATGGAGGTTGAGCGCACTTGCACTCAAAGGAACGTAGGTCGTGTACATGCCTGAGATTGAAGTGGCGGGGGTGATGGAGGCAACGGTTGTACTGGCGGCGAAAAGCGACGAGGGGGAGGACCTTGCTCGATTTCGCCGTCGGACGGACCTGACATGTCAGAATCCTCTGGTTCGCTGTTTCCTCCAAAGGGGTTCAAAAAGCTGAGTAGCCCGGAAAGACTCCAGCCCTGGGGAATAGCTTGAGCGCGCACAGTCCGAGACAAACGGATTCACGCACTGATTTTTTGGATGGGTGGGCCTTTGTTGATTTCGAAGGTCGCGCGTAAGGCGAGGAGACGGTGGTTCTGTTGACACGCCGGTCATTTCGTCTGACGGCGCTCATTGGGAATGTTCAGCTCGACAGGGCGAGCGACGGGGACGACGGGGACGTGGTTGAGGATGAGGTGAAGAGAGAAGATACGAGAACCACGATCAGACAGGGAATAATGGGAGTTTAGGGCCGGACTCGGAAAGACTTGGTCAAATCCTTATTCTTTCCCTTGTTCTACTGAACAAACATGCCTGACAAGGTCGTGAAGACGCCTTACCCGCTCATCGACGCAGACCCGCATTTCACCCGTGTCGTTCGTTATTTCCGCCCTTCAGACTATGCAACCTGGGCTGCTGCGACCGGCGCATTCCCAGCTGCCTTGTACTTGTGGAGTACGCACCAAATTCCTCCGAGAATGCCCATTGTAATGTCTCCGTAGATATGGCAGACCCGTTACCACCAAACATCCGCCTTCGCACAACCCTCCGCCTCGGCGGACTCATGGGTTTCATAGGTGGCTTCTTGTTTGCCTACCAGAATTCAAGCTGTAAGCGTCCTATCGGCGTCCACTGGGATATGATCTCATGAGACCAAGTGCGTTTCTGGGGCTGGACAGAGAATAAACGTGAGGAGGAACTCGATTTGGCCGAGTTGAGACAGCGCACCGCCGAGGGCCAGCCCCTCCACCCCAAGTCTTCCCAACCTCAGTGGATACAGGACGTTGCTTACCGCAACTCCGTATGGTCCCAGCTCAAGTTCCGTAAGTATTCGGCCTATCATATGTTACATCTCTGTTGACTTGGGTTGTTGTAGAGGCATTCCCGATGTAAGACATCTCGAGTCATCTACGCGGTGTGGTTTCCTAAGAGTCTCCACAGGTTCAATTTTGTTAACCACCAACATCATGGCACGGACCCTGCCAAATATGGCGTCAAGGAACAAGAGTTGGCTGGATAGATATCGCACTGTGAATGTAACATTGTGGAGGACAATCGGTCATTCATATCCTTGCACATCGGACTCACGAATGGCAAATCTTACAGTTATTCGTTGACTCCAGTAGCAAACGTACAACACTGCTACAACTACTCTTCATCAATGACCGAGCAAAAAGCTTCCCACTACATTCATATACCTTCTCGTTTCCTCCAAGTGCGGGACGTGCGCTGAGCTGGCAAACTGAACCCATTTGACTTTGGGGATGTATTTGAAAAAGGGTCTGACGGCTATATCATGCGCTTCGTCATAATGCCCATTCACAAGCAGTGTGGGGACGTTTATCTTGTGGAGGTCATCGATGACATTCCAAGTTTTCATTGATCCGACAATGAAAAATTCGTTTGGGCCGTTCCTAGCCGAAATCAGAACAAAGTTGGCCATCGAAAAAGAGAATACTAACATAGTTCCGTACACCGTCGAATCCTCTTCTAACAAGCGAAAGGAAGCTTGGAGGGACTGAGGCATGGGTTTCACTCTGCACAAGAAATTCTCGTAAAAGACATGAGTTGCTTTGACGTAGTCTTCATGTGTGATGGTGCCTTCCGCCTCATGTTTGTGCAACACATCGTGGACCTCTTGGGGCAATTGACGCCTCCAAAGGGCCGCACCCTCCATCCACAACTGGATGCTTGCAGGGGAGTTGGCGATGATCAGCTTGTGTAAGCCTCTCGGTCGCTGAATCGCGAAGCTCGCCCCAAGCATCCCGCCCCAAGAATGACCCAAAACAGAGAAATTGTCATGGATACCCAAGTGGTTCAGTAGATTGTGGAGTTCGTCGACGAACAAGTCCACGGTCCAGAATTTTGCGTCTCCGTTCTTTTCGGGGAGACGGGTGGAACGACCGTTTCCAAGCTGGTCATAGAGGACCACAGGGATACCAAAGAGAGTGGTCACCTGGGCGATGATTTCAACATACTGGTGAGGGCAACCGGGGCCACGGTGGAGGACGACGAGTGGTGGGATGCCAGACTTGAGATCCCCGGAGACCTTGTACCAGGTCTTGCAGGGCTTGCCTGCGGCTGACACATCAAAGGGTGCCTCTCCTTGGACGAAATCTGGAAGATCGACCGAAGACATTGAGCGGATGTCTGGCATCCAAGTGTATTAAAACCTGTGGTACATCGCCGCGCTGAAACAATCAATCGATAAACTCATAAACTTCAGACTCACGTGACGAGTCCGTTTCGTGTCCACCAACCTCTTCTGCCCGCCAATGCCAGTTGGATTGACGCTGTATGATGTTCTTGGGATTACAATCGATGCAACCACCGACGATCGTTCGTCTCTCTCGGTTTTCTACTTGCCTTTCTAACCTAGTCTTTTGCAGTGAGGAAGGCGTACAAGACAAAGGCCCTCGAAACGCACCCAGATAAGCTCGAGCCAACGGCAACCGACCGCGAAAGAAGAGCTACCGAGGGAAAGTTTAGAAACGTATGAACACCAGCAGTTACGCGTTTACTTTGTGTGCTCGTGCTTATGCTGAGAGTTCACAGGTGTGCGAAGCTTTTCAAGTGCTGAGTGATCCCATAAAGCGAAAGGTCTCTCCAGCGCCTTCGTCACGTGTATGATCGCTGATCAAACCTCTCCAGGCCTATGATGAGCGCATACAACGCGCACAGCTCAACAAGGAAGCCTGGGACGAGGAGCGCAAGAAGCGCGCCAAAGAGCGCGAAGAATGGGCGCGCCTGGCCAAAGAACGGAGCGAAGCCCGGATAAAGGCGCGGGCTGAAATCTACGAAAATATCCGCAAGATCAAGGAGAAGGAGGAGATGCATGCCCAGCTGGTGGAGCAATTCTATCAAGAGCTTTGCGAACAGAATCCAGAATGGGAGATCAGGAAACAAGAAGTCCTCAAGGTAAATCTTGTTCTACTTTCCGACAACCTTCTCAATGACGACTCATTGCCAACTCCATTGCAGCGCAGGGAGATGCGCGAGAAGAACCTGGCCTGCGCGCGACAAGGCTCTACTCGTCAGTAATATTTTCTTTTTTATGGTCGTATTCTTATTTTCCTATGCCGGAGTTCTGGTACGGACACCATGTTGTACTATACTACTCTTATTCGTTCCACATTGCTAACCTTGTTCATTCTGCCTCTATAATTCGTGTAGATACTGTGGATCTTCTGTACCTTGCGATACCTGCTATACTTTCGTTACTTGGATTGACATCATGACTTGACTTTGCTCACCGTGTTAGCCCGCAACGAGCTTGAATATTCGGCTGTGGGCAATCCGTCCAACGTCCTCGACCGCCCTGTCGAGTTCTTGACGCCATGCAAGACTATATTTCTCAACCGGCGTGAAGCTCTCCACGGATGGCTGATCGGGCGACAAAGAATGCGTGATCTTGAGCTTGTCCTCCATCTCCTCCGCAATCACCGCCCGGCTTCGACCATTGACGAACGTGATGTAGCGCAGCCCGGGATAGGTGTGCTCATAACACGCGTTCAGATGGGCGAGGCGCGCAAGGACTTGCGGGGGCGTGTCCCCGCCCTGCTCCTTGGCGCTCAGCGCGGATAGATTCTTCGTCTCCCCAATTCTGGGGTGCCCTGCGACGAACTGGGCCTGGATCTCTGGATCCCAGCCGCGAATGATATCCATGGAACTGCCAAGGACGGCCTCGATGTCGGCGCGACAGTATGCGAGGGAGGTGTCATGCTGGATAACGAGGAGCTCTGGAAGTAAGTGCTGGGAGAGGACATCAGAGTGTTCAAAGAGGCCGATCAAGAAGTCTCTAAGCACTTGCTTGACATCCGGTTGGGAAGACATGAGAGAATAGCTTATCGGATGTTATGACCAACCGCAAGATTCCCCCTTGATTAACTGCCTTATTGAACATGCCAGTTAATTTTATCAAAGCTGAAGGGATTGAATATCTTATTGTGCACAATAAGACAATCAAATCAAAGGGCCGTTAAGCACAGGAAGTCATGACCAATATTCCTCATATGTGACAGAATGAAAAATAATACGAGGAAAGCAGGAACATCACGAGGAATCTCATTACAATTTAAAGCAAGGGTAATGCAGGAAACGGGAGGGATGGTCGAGACGAGGGAAGGAACGCAGTGAGGAGCATCAGGGAATGCACAATCGGTATAGAGCAAACTGTGGGAGAGTGGTTAGACTAGGATACAGTGAATACTGAAGCCATCAACGGAAAGTAAACAGACCTTCATATGAGCCATGGTGGTGTCATTGAGCGAAACACCGGGAAACCACTCACATTTACCGATTGGTAGCATACCATTGTTTATCAGAAGGTGTTGAATGGGCGCGAAGTATACAAGGGTGGTGAGCTCTCTGTGTAGTGTGATACGTGCGCCACTGCCGTCAAACGCACGCCGACTGAGCGAGGCTGAAGTTAGCATTGTACACTGGCATCATTCGTTTTTCCGAGACATTTGCAACCCAATGGTGTAGCGTCAGTAAACTGGGAAGCGGACAAGGCTCACCTTAACTGAGGCTGGAGTCCGAGACGCTGGCTGATGCTCCCACGGGTCTCATCTAGCGGCAATCTGAGAGCCAGCCCTTTAGTCCCACATACCGATGGATTCAGTGTACACTGCAAATCACCAGGGCTACACCAAATGTGGCGGAGGCTCTACAGTGATGACCACATTGTGACTGACCAGTGGAATAAAGTGTCACATGGCTTGAAATGACCAACCTCCTCTTCTATTCAAGCCATGCTTTATTCAGACAGCAAATGTGCCCAGTTGAACCAGTTTTCCAGCACTGTTTGGGGTAATTCCGATGCTGTCCTTAGCCACTTTGGTGATATCAATTTCATCAACCTCAAGGATTACCCTGTCTTGCAAGAGATGTTTGCAGCCCCTGACAAAATACTCATCAGACAGGAGTATCACATTGCACTTCAGGAGTTGGAATCAGAAACATACTATTGAGGTGCCTATGTTACAGGACAACCTGGTATAGGTAAGACTGTTTACTTGTGTGCCTGTGGTGTCTAACCTTGCACGGTTTTGCCAGGAAAGTCACTGTTCCTTATCTATGTGCTCGTCATGCATCTTGGACAGAAGCACACAGTTGCACTTCAGCTTCCCGATGGCAGTCAACAATATGCAGTCTTCCATACCACAGTGTCTTTCCACTCTTTTGATGATGTTGAGCCATTGGGACAATTTGCCCCCCTTTGGGCTCTCTTAGATTCAAACAACCAAGTCCGAAATCCTAGTGGTATCTTTCTGGGTGTTCCAAAGAAGATCCGGATGATTCAAACCACTTCACCTGAGAAAATCTACTGGCATAGGTGGAGCAAGGAAGCTGGTGCTGTGGCCTATATTATGGACATTTGGTCTGAGAAAGAGATTGGTGATCTTGCATAAGTAACCCATGCAGCACTTTTCTTGCATGAAGTTAAATTGATGACATGACCAGCAAACTACTAAGACTTGAGGCTAGTCACATGACCTTCCTCGCGAGTCAATGGGGTTGTGTTCCCCAAAACCTATTGCAATGGATACATAAAAAATATGATAACTCAAGGATCGAGGCATGGTACAGAAAACATGCCTTACAGGCAGTTCGCAGATGTGCAGAAACAATACCTGCAATTGTGATGAACACAAAAGTTGATGACACATTGTCCAACTTTTTCTTTTGTCGGCCCCACATTGCAGAGTATGGTATCAATCGCACGTTCTCTCGTGCCACAGTGCCAACACCAACAATTCGCCGCCTCCTAGGGGAGGCACTCCGATGCCAGGACAGCGAGACCAAATACGATTTTTTTAATGCCCTCCGTCAATTCAATGGCACTTGTCAGGTGGCTGGTGTCATCTTCGAAAATTGGTTCCACAGCTTCTTCTCTGCAGAAAAAACCATACGATGCAATTGGGTGCAGGGCACAGACGACGGCTCACTTACAGGGCCGACTACTCTTATTCCCAGTGCAGTCTGGGACGCACTGAACGAAGCACGGCCCCCATATTTCTGGATCGCACCCAACGACTTTCCGGGCATTGACAGTGCCCTCGTACTCGACACGGAGATTTATGCATTTCAAGTCACCATTCGGAGTCCCACGCACAGGTCCCCAATGGAGGGTATGACGACCCTTCGAAATCATCTGCCGGCTGAGCTGAAGAAGATGCCATGGAGAGTAGTGTTCATTGGAAATAATGTCAGGATCATCAGCGCAGTTGCAGAGAAGTGGACTGGTCAGTTATTTTCCCCAACCGATGGGACAAGCGTTCCTATTGCGTGGTCTGCGGTGGATCCTGTGGATCCGACTATCATCTATAAAGCAAGTGAAGTTTTGGTCGACTCACGGAGGACTCTCTGATACATTCCAAGGAATTCCGCGATGGGCGGGCGGAATCCGACAGTATTGTGGAGGTTGTGTCTGAATGAAGAAGCAGCGATCTCTGCTGGCGATATTCTATAACTTGTAGCTCATATGTTGTGCAAACGCCACTGTTTCTGATTTACTGTTGATACATCCGAAAAGACGAGCAAGATGATGAGTGGAGCAAAACCGCGGATTTGTATGGCGGTGAAATGGTTTAGAGACGAATCGGGCGTGATGCAATTGTGCGAGATCAACTGGGGAACTCACTTGCGGGATGCTCTCTCGGCGCATCCGTGAAGTTTGGGTTGGGGAAGAACCGATCTTTCTTAGGGCTCACTGTACAGACAGTCAAGCTCTCCGTGAAAAAGTCAACATACTTATGGCTTATCTGGTACATGGCTCCAGGAGCTATTCAATGCCGTGTGGTTAGCGAAGAGGATTCAGACCAGTTCGCGGTATGGCATCGTTTGTGTGAGAACTTGTGTAGTAGTGACCTTGATGGCGAGCGGCGCTCTCATAGGCTTGTCGTCAAATGGCAGTACACAGAAACCCCGGGTATTCTCACCTACCATCTTGGAGTGATCGGGCTGTTTCGTTTGGTTTGTCATGGCATCATTTGAACCTTTTGTCTTGCGCTGGGGTATCATCTCCACCGGCAAGATTTCTCGCTCGTTCGTAAGGGCAAGTAATCTCAACTTTCAGGCAGAGTGAGCTTTGACTTGCGTACCAACAGGATATTCTCATCGATCCCAAGACGTGGGTGGAACTGTTCCGAGCTATGCCTCCTTCCTTATGACTCATTCCTCTAGTCGCGACGTTCACGACATAGTCTCCAAAGTGACCGCGGTTGGTTCTCGCAGCCTGGAGTCGGCGGTTCAATTTATCGCTGAGCATACGAACAATGATCCATCCATCAAGGCATATGGCAGCTACGCAGAAGTCTATGCGGACAGTGTAGGTAGTTATCTCCGTCTTGATAGCGACAGCTGTTTGATCGTACAGGGGCCACAAAGAACGTCGATGCTATCTACATTGGTCAGTAATAGCATTTGTCGCAGCTGGTCATGGCATACTCACAATGGTGCATCAGGCACTCCCCATACGCTGCACTATGAAAATGCTTTGGGCGGCATCAAAGCAAAGAAGCATGTACTCTGCGAAAAGCCGGTCACGTCGAATGCAGCAGAGCTCCGTACCCTCCTCACAGCCGCTAAAGAGCACGGCGTTTTCTTCATGGAGGGCCTCTGGACAAGATTCCAGCCACTCGCAAGAGAAGTAAAAAAGATATCTGAGAGCGGTGTCTTGGGAGAACCCCTCTCATTAACGGCTGATTTATCCTTCCCCTTCAAACTAAGCGGTAAGTGACTGTGATAGCCCACACTCTGCTGTCAATGATAGTGCATCCCAGAATTCCCAATTACCCACCGAATTCTCGACCCTACGCTAGGAGGTGGGGCACTGCTCGATCTGTAAGTAGAGCGAATGACAGAATATGTGTCCATCTCATTCACCGGCACTCAGTGGTCCTTATCCGCTGTTTTGGGTATGTTAATCGTCACGAGGCCATCTCGCCTAGTCTTATCGTTTCAGGCTATCCTTGCATTGTACGAGCACCCTTCCAATAAGGGAGCGAGGCCCTCGAACATTACAGGCGCTATGCTCAAAACGCTGTTGACGGGAGTCGATTGCAGTACTTCATTCATCGTCACCTTCTCGCCTGATTCGTCCTCTGCACCAAACACGCTTGCAGCACAGGCAGTGTTGAGCTGCAACATCAACGCGGCATCCTACCAAACTGGCGTTGTTATTCGCTACGAGCGCGGGACGATCGCCATCGCTGCCCCCATCTTTTGCCCGAAATCGTTCACCGTGCAATACTACCACGAGGACAAGCCGGGGATGGTCGTCAAAGAAGAGACGAGGAAGTTCGAGTATGACGGGGTTGGGTTGCATTTTGAGGCGGATGAAGTGGCGCGGTGTGTGAGAGACGGCAAGGGACAGAGCGATCTCTGGAGCCACGACAAGAGCTTGTTACAAATGGAAATCTTTGACGAGGTAAGGCACGAGTAAGGTGATTTCTGTAGAGTTGACTGTACTGTGGTCATAGGTCAGACGCCAAGGAGGTTACGTGTTCCCTCCAGGGGTTGAGAAGGTCCTCTGAAAGCTAGAATTACTCTCGAGGACACGAGATGTTGTGGAGACGATCAGAGATTTATACTAAAAGCTTATTTGCTGCCGCTTGTAGAATAACCACCTGGAGACTTTCCATGACCTCCAAGTTGAACGTTTCATTGGAACCACATCTTCGGGATGCATTGGCGCCTCTTGTGCGGATTCTGCCAGAAGAAACCTCCCAGCAACTGACCTCCCGCTTGTCACCCGAAACGAACACGACAGTCATCCCATATGAGCTCATCCTCAAGATATCGCAGTGGTGCCAGACTTTGGATGGTAAGGCAGCCTTGCAAACTTGTTCACCACCCCTCGACTCGCCGTCCTATACAATGATCTCCTTACTTGCTGGTACCCGCACTTCGCCCGAAAAACGTTTCCCTCCTTACACAGCCAAAGACCCCGAAGAGGAACAGCGTTTGCGGACCAAGGATAGGGAAGCCATTGCTACTCTGGTCAACGCCTTTCTGAGCGTCATTGGTACCGGGGCTGCGACTGGGTGGGCGAGCACACATACGGGTATGCTGAATGGGTGCGGACTGTTCTGTTCCCGCTTGGTTCGTCAGACCCTCACGCGCTATTATAGCGAGCGCTATCCGCTGTGTATGCGGCACTCGTCGTTGCGTTTGCGGAAATTGTTCTGTATATGATTTGGGACTCGCGACAGACTTCGCGGCCGTCCCAACCCACACACAAGTATGTCTTGATTCGGGACAAGGATACCACGGAGAGCAATAGCGCCCAGGACATTGTTCCTCAAGCGTCGAGCACTTCTCTGGGAGACTCGGGCATCCGCCGTCGGACTGCTACATCCAGAACGAAACCCGTTTCATGATGTTCCCCCAGCGTGGCACACGCCATATTGCCAGGCCTTCTAGAATCAGTGGCTTAGATGCGCGCATTACGCATTCTTCCTGTACTGTGGAAGCTGGAGTTTGTTCCATTTCATTTCTAGGTTTCTGGAAAAGGAGAGCATGGAATGGGCGGTTGAAGTCTGATGGGACCTAGGCCGCGTCAGGCTGTTTTTGTTCGGCAATCTACACGCCGGATCAGAATAACAATGTATGCAATGACGCGTTCATCGGATAGAAGCTTCATGATTCGGATCTGATACAGGACTGTAAACTCCCGCCTCAGTCTATCCCTTCTTCCCCCTCTTTTTCTTGCTGGCAGGTGTGGAGGGGGGTGGCAGCTGGACGGAACCTCCAGCCGCCTCACCTTCAGCGCCCTCCCCTTGTTCGATCTTCGTACGTGCTTCCAAGAAGAACATAACATCCCTGAGTTGATCTTGCAGTTCAGCTATCCTTACGTCGTGCTCCTGCTTTTGCTTTTCTGAGAGTTCCGCCTTTTCCTTCATCTTGCCCAAATTCTTCAACAAACCCTCACTGACTGCCTTTTCTTCCTTGAGCTCTTTCTCGAATTTCCGAGCAAGCTCTGCAGTTTTATCTGCTCTCTTTTCCAATCTCTGCTTTTCTCGAAATATTGCCTCCAGTCTTTCCTCCTCTTCGCGACGCCGTAATTGTTCCTGTGCTGATGCTTCAGCCCTTCCTTCCTCCACTTCACGGCTTAGTTTCTGCACCGCGCCCTGTAGTTCGTTGACCTGTTCCTTCAACTGTGTGATTTGCTTCTCATAAAAAGCCCTCTGGGAATCAAGTTGGGATGTCAGTAAATATGAATATTCAATGCCAATCGCTTCTATCTTTTCTGCGCTGAGAGCGTCCGCGTGACTCGGTCCTGGTGCACCCTCATTACGGGGGTTCGTGCCCATGGACGAGGCCGAGGGAAGTTCAACCAACTTCCCATCTGCCTTGTTCTGGATCAGTCGATGAACATATCCATCGCCAGCATAATCCCAGACACGCTGGGTCTCCAATTCAAGGGCATAGAGGTGTGTTGTGTTTTCATAATGGGCATAGGCATGGGCGCGACCGTAGCGACCACAGCCAATATTCCCGCAAATGAGACATATCCAGAGGTTTGTCGTGGACAGACAATCGGCGCAGGTTGAAATGGAAGGCGTGGCGGCGTTTGCGAACGGAACAGTCCGCGAGCGCGATGTCGTGGGATGAGAAGACAGCAACGTTTGAGAGTATCGGCAGACCGGGCATCTGCAAATAGAATATGAATCAGTTAAATCGTGGATGAGGGATAGTGGACGAACCGGCTATCACCCCATTTGCTAAGGCACATGCAGTGAAATGTGTGGGAGCATGGAACGGTAATCAGACCTGTGACCGCGGCGTCCATTCGTTCGAGGCACACAGGACACGTCGGTAATTCATACGTCTGGGACTGTGGAGAGCCCAAACGAGAAATCGCCGCGGCGACAGCGTCGTCTGTGTCAATTTCGACAGAGAAAACGCGCACGATATGGCATGTCTCCGGCTAGAAACGGGCTTAGGATTGTTCCCGGCAGGCATTGGAAAACTACTCACGTCCATGGAATTGAACGGCTTGCCATTATAAGCCTCTACGAATTCCGTTGCCTCTTCTGCCCGTCGAAATCTGATGAGAGCCATTGAGCGGTTAGGCATGGAATCCCTACAACGAACATGTTCTGAGAACTCATAGCAAAACTGGGAAGAACACTGACCGGACCAGCCGAAGATGAGCCATTCCTTCTGCCGCTGGTGCCACAAACGCAAGGAAATCCGAGGGGGTCATCCACGACGGAACGGCGAGAACACCTAGTGTAACACCATCGTCGAGGTTCACTTCTCTTGCCAAGGGTGAGGACGGTGACTTCTCAGCATCCGGCAATCTTTCACTGTCGCGGTATACATGAACGACACCCTCTGGCAGGTTGGTGGAGCCAGACTTGGTGCGGGAGTGTGGCACAAAAGTAGCGGTAGCAGGGCCTACGAGCAAGACACGTTTCGGACACGAACAGGATCATTGTTGAATAGCGTACCCCTGACATTCTCGTTTGTTTTGCTATCATAGGCCATGTTCTCGAAATCGATCCAATCCAGGCGGATGGGGCCAAACCTGTAGTCTTTGTGGGCGGGATTGAAGATCGCGTTTCTTCTTGCGGTGGGCCTCGCCGACTGAGATGGAAGATGCTCGAATATTGATTTTGGTAGGAGTGTATCGATAGCTGAGGGATGCGACTGGGATGTCTCCGTCTTTTCCCGTACGATGATGCGTATGTGATAGCCTCGCATTATGCGTCAGAGATGCAGGGGCTATTCTCATTACGGCAATCTCACCTTTGACTCGTTCAGTCATGGATCATGCCCTCAATGCAAGCTTTTGCAGGTTATGTGACGCACTTCTGGCCGGCGAGGGTATGGATGATACCATCAAGTTGAACAGTATAGCCAAAGATCTCGCACTGGACGAGAGTCTCAGGTATGTCCCACTCATACGTATCGTCAAGTTGCTAATCTACGAACAGGGTACAGATGGGCGTCAGCAACCCATCGATATGGCCTGGCCTCCACAAGGTGTGGGATGAATTATCTAGACAAGTTGCGCTCGATGAAGGGGATGCGCCGGCCCATTGTCTCGTAACGAGCTTTGCGAGATTCTCCAGAAATCTTGTCCCGGCTGTACCGAGCAACCAGCGAAATGCACTGCAAGCACAGACAACACTTGTCCGTGAAAACAGAGAGCGGCCCAACGTTTTAAGTGTGAGCGCCCATTCTGCACGTCTACAGTTCCTCGACCGTAATGCAGGATCCCCGTTGCGAGCAAGAATACGCCGTGGATATGTAACCTCTAATTCATTCATATCCGCACAGCATACGCAGCCACGCGTATGTTGGTTCAGACGCTCTCAAACATGGGGACCGCAATGATGACCTTGTGACCCGCTTTTGGGAGACTCAGATGTATTCGCAGGAAGAACAGGTTGTATTCATGTGGGTGCCAAACCGTATGGGACTGTCGTGAATATTTTTTCCTGACCACTTGAAGTCGACTTTTGGGTTCAGCAGATACTCCAACTATCATATCATTCTTTGCACTTTTGGTCAGTTGCATTCAGGAGAGAAATCACCGGCAATATGCCATTCGTTGTTACCTTTCTTGATCTTACTCTGCCCAAAAGAGAGTTACTCGCAGAGAGGCATGTTGGCACTAGATTATGCATCATACTTCTGGATCATATGGCGAACTTGTGTGATGCAGAGTCTAGTAATGGAGGGTAAGTATTCGATTATATGTGAACTCGGTATACTACTTTTCTTGAACTACATGCTGAGTAATTTTTCTAGGTATCGTCTATTTATGCACTTATTCGACGGCGGATTTGCTCCGAAGTTGTACGTCAACTTAACAATATTGTACGTTCTCTTTGTGCCTCTTTTTAGCCATGATTAATGCTTAGTACTGCAAGTCCGGATGTGATTATTGCACCACGCCAAACCACAGTACTCAAGTTATCAGACTCGTATCTCCATTCCACACACGGGCCGGTGGAACTGGTGGAGACATGCCCTATGTTTGCAGCGTGCTTTTTTGCACGTTTGCTATCCAGGCAGTCCAAAATTGTATTGTTCCAGCCAGTGTTACCGGGGTCGATGGCGATTCATTAGGCGGCCACGGCACTGTTGATCTCCTCTTCCAAGAGCGTGTGAAGCACTCGTCTGGGTAACACAGTGCCTCGTCAGCGCCATGCTTGAGTTTGAAGAAAATTGCATCGGGAAGCACTCGAAAGATGGCCTGTACATGCTGTCTAATTCGAGGTGCGGTTTCACCACATGGTCAAGACATAGCAATCTGCGCCATAGGTGAGTGACCCTTTCAATATCAAAGGCCGTGCAGCTGGACCGCCGCATCAGAATTGCTGCGGATTCTAGACGCCTTTCCCCCAATCAATTTCGGGAAGCCAGTCCTACCCTCCAAAGCAGTCCACAGTATTCCCAGGACTACAGATCTGACGGGATTCTCGTATGTCAAACCCGATCTCGTGCATCCACTAGGCATTCTGTGCTACAAAGACAGAAATTTCAAGATTCAATTCACAATTGTGGAGCTATCACTGTGGTCTTGGACATGAATGTCATGGATGGACGCATTCCATGCGCGTGACTGGATTCCATTGTGGATCGTTCCGCAATAACGCAAATATTCAGATTTGCGTGGACATGACATACTTACGCTCCACAATATCCTTGAGGATAATGAGGGAAGTCAAAATGTGGTGAACAGTATGCAACCTTCCGAAAGGTGGGATTAAGATGGAAAACTGGAGAGGTAACGAGTTGGAGCACCAAAAGACTAATGACGCATACAACATAAGTAACAATCAACTCTACTCGTCTTCTTCCTCAAAAGTTAATGTTCTTTTTGTCTTTCGTGTGGATGCACCCGCTTTGCGTACCCTATGCTCTTCCTCTTCCTCTTCACTTTCTACATCCATATCGTGGTTGTCATTGCCACCCGCGGAGTCATGAATCTTTCTTTTACGCTCCTCTTGTTGTTGATCAATTTTTGCGTCCAAGCGATCTAGAGGATCTTCCTCCTCTTCTTCACGACGTCGTTTTTTGCTCGAACTTTCCGCGAACCCGCCGTCCTCATCTGATTCATCGGCGACAACGAAATCATCCTCCTGGTACTCCCCACCCTTACGCGTCTCTGCTTTTCGTTTGGCAGCACGTGCATCATCTTCATCCTCAGTACCTTCGTACTCTGGTTCTTCATCATCTGTCCAAACGTCATGACCTGAGCGTTTCCTTTGGCCCGGGGTTCGTTTTCCGCGCATTCCGAATCCAGCATCGTCCGCTTTCTTTCTAGACTTTCTGGCAGAAAGCCTGAGCAGTTCTAGTTTTTCCCGCTCAGGATCCATAGTAGGTTCAGGGGCCATACGCAGTCGTGCAACTTTACTATGCTTTTGACCAACTGCGCGGACAAGCATACGATGCGTTTCGGACTGCATACCAGTCGGTCGCAAGGTCATGTAACCGGTGATGACGGCTTCCGCCTGAAGGACTTCTGATCTCTTGTGTTGTGCGACAAGATATGTCAAGCCTTGAGGTCTTGAGCCAGTCGGCTGGAATGCAGATGGAGTACTCTGAGAAGCCGATTGTGAACCTCCGATGGACTGACGGATGACACCGCCAGACGTGTCGATAGACTGGTTAATGTCAAAGAGTTCTTTACCCAGACGGAGACTCAAGGAACCATCAGACCAACGGATAATCCGACTGTTTGATTGACGTCTCTGTATACTCATCAAGAAGATGGTAATGTAAGCAGGCGGACACTCACATCCTGGCCATATTCGTCCTTGGCCCACCTCCACCGTACGGTATTTTCCACCTTCAGCTTTATAGTCATGCTTTTCTCACGAATGCTCTCGTTTTGGTGAGTGTCTTCCTCGTCCTGTTCTGGACCCACATAAGTGTCGGGATGAAATGGTTTTGAATCCACTTTAACGAAGTTGGGCACCCGAATCACCCAATGCTACAAAAGTAATGAGTGCCATGTTATACGATGGCTAGTGATGTGCTTTACATCACCATCGGAGGTCCTAGGGATTGGAATGTTTGGTATGGAAACCTGAGCCTCCTGGATTGGTTCTGCCACGGGAGGCGCTTCTTCATCTTCCATGTATTCTAGTGCCCTTCGACGCTCTTTCTCTGTTTCGGAAAGCTCATCGGACTCGTATCCCGACCCTATAGGTGTAGCGGCAAGGCTACTGTATGCACGCAATATGAGTACAAGGAACCACATTGTGGCAATATGGAGGCGCACGTTTCAGACTTGACCTGTTTAGATTCCTCTGCCTCTGCCTCCTGTCCGAAGAGGTCGTCTATGACCTCGTCTCCACTATCGCGGTGGAGGACCGCCTGTTCGAGGATGGTGTTCTGTTCCTCCTTGACCTCTAGGTCATTCACCGACATTTTCACGTCAACATCCTGAGCGGGAACGACGGAGGGCAGTGCAGCTGGGTAGCTCTGGTTGTAGCGTACGGGTTCCTCGAGTGCGCCTGCCAATGAGGACATGATAGAGAGACTGGAGAGACTAATCCCACCCCAAACCCAATTTGGCAGTGCACCACCAAAGATACTCCAAATTGTTGTAACCCGTTTCATTTGAATCTCTGGCCAAGCCTTTCGCCGCAAAATCCCTCCCCTCGCCACCTTGTGCAGCCGCGTGAACTTTCTTTGGATTCTAGACACCGGCGGCGGTTGCTCCTGCGGGATGGCTGTCCAACTCCTTTTCTAGAATGACGATTTTGGAACTTCCGCGCGAGGCAAGTACTTCTTCTGCATGACTTGTGCATGACCACCCAAAACCTCAGAATCGCGATACTAGTTGGCATGCAATACAAAGTCTGCCGTAAACTGGCACCAGGTTTGGGCCAGCGAACTTGGCCTCGGCGCGTCCTCGGAGTCTTTTGGGCGTGTTCATCCGTATTTCGAAAGGCGCCGCAATCGTTGCAGTACAGCAACAAGCTGTAGGTCATACATCCATATCGTAGCGTATAAAAAGCCGTGCTCCATCGACTCGATGCACTCATCGTCGTTGGTTGACCATCATGAATGGGGATCTGGGCCACTGGTCGGGGTCATACTCTGGTCTCTACGATCCCATGGGCAACGATGGGCATGAGGAATCTGGCGACATCGGATACGACGCTGTGTATTACGCTCATCTTTCAGCTAGCTCTGCCAAGGATGGTTTCCTTCAGCCCTCTGTGAGTACCTATGACCTTTGCCCGGGAATAGCGATCACTAAGCCTCGTAGATGGGCAGCGAATCTCTTAGCGCCGCTCGCTTCGTGGATATTTCTTGTGATCAGAACACTCTATATATGCCCTCCGAAAATATGACAGCTAACGGACGCCAACAAATTCATCAACAACTTGATATCAATACACAAGTGAATCACCGTCAAGTGAATGATTCAGATTGCTCCACAGCGTCGAGCAGTTCTCTCTCCAATGCGATGGGGACGCCCTCCCTTCAAGTGTATCTTGATCTACGGCCACCCCTCTACATTTCCTCTCCTCAATCTGCCCCAGCCGAAAGGGGAGCGATGATGCTTGTGCGTGCACTAGATACTAGGATCTTCGTTTTAAAATTTCTTCTTTATAGGATTTCGGAGCGGTATCACCTATTACCCCACCTCCCCTGTCACACCACCCGCCAACGTTCGGAGAGGATATGTTTGATTTTCCTCTTCCTCTGTCCACGGAATCTGTAACTGTTCCCCTGTACGTCACGATGGGCAATAATTGACTATGACATTCAGGACATAGAAACACAGCTACCGATGCCCCACATCCTCGAATGGAAGAGGGTGATCGAGCAATGTGGGACGAATGACTTCGTTCCCCAAGGCGTTTATCAACCGTATACCGAAGCCGACCGGAAACGGTACATTCGGGACGTGGAGTTGCATGAAACCATCTTCTTTCAATCGGATGAGTCATCTGAGTTGGGCGTATCTCTCGATGATGCCCTCAAACAGAGACTTCGACACCTGAAAGACAAGGACGACCGCATGTTTGTTGGCTGCGGTCCTTCCGTGTCAATCCGGCTCCAGGCATGTCATTCCCCGAGACACACCCTTACTTCTTTGACACGGTTCAGCAGTGGCCTGGTTATGCGCCATGGTCGAAACAGATTCCAACAATGGACTTCAAGAATCCAAAGGGTCACATCACCAGAGCCAAACTCGCCAAAAATATTGCTACCTGTATTCGACGTTTTGCAGAGGTATATAACATCCGAGAACCGTTCATCACGTTCTCGTTGACGTTCGTTTTAGTTTGCACAAGACAAACCGATGGAAGCCGAATCTGATAAAAGATGGAGAATCGGAAAACGGCATATCAAAGTAGAAGATCTTATCCTGGTGTCCCTCCACCACGTATCGAAAGGGAGTTGGCAGCCTCAACTTCGCCTTCGCGCCCCATCCCCCATGTTTTCCTACCAATGAGACGAGCCAGACCCCGTACTTACCTCCTCACGATCATCGCTTGGTTAATTACTGGAAGCTGAAGTACTGTATTCTTTGGTATTGGTAGGGCGGGCTGTTGGCCCATGCACTTGTCTTTCTTGGACTCGTAGCGAGAGTGGATATTTGAATGAACTAATTGACGGTCGATGTCTGATCGATGATCGCCTATCTGGATCAAACTCGGTGAGAGATGTTTATAGTGTTTTTGGCAGAATGTGCCATTGGCAATTGCCAGCGTGATAGTTGCCAGTGCTAATCGTCAGCCAACTAGCTAGTTGGGTAGACTGTCCAGGGAAACTCTTGGTCAACCACATTGGGATCTACTGGGAAGAGCTAACGAGGGCCGCTTAGAAATGAGAAGGCGCAACAATCGCTGTTCATTTCAGCTGCTCGACAGCTGCGGGCCTGGCAGTTGCTAGATCTGATCAAGGGCGATGGAAGACTTTCTCCTTGCAGCACTGTCATAATGTACCTGACATGTCAAATTTTGTGCCATTGACTCCTTTAGTCCTTCTTCAAAGAGGGTTCTCATGGACTTTGCCCAGCTCCCACTGAATTGGCGTTGTGACTCCCATGGTAGTAGGGGAATTATTGCACACGAGCTACGTGCTTGCTAGGTAATACCTGCCATGAGCTTATGCTTTCGATTGCTACATCAGCAAATCACTTATTTTGGCATAGTGCCACAGTGCACACAATGTGTACAGTGGCATACAGTGTGAAACATGTGTGTTCCAATGGTGAAATAAAATGATTTTAAACAGTTTTAGAGCAACTGTGTATATAGGAACCTAGCTGTGGCACCATGAGCCCTGTAGAGTACTGTCCAATCATGAAGGAAAAGCTAGCACATGGCCTGCAAAATGTTACTAGCCAATTTATTGAGATATGGTTCGTGTAAACACAAAGTGGTTTTGACGGGTTTCCTAGGAAAGGTCGGACAAGCCGCTAGAAGTCGACACTGGTAAGATTTGGAGGGTGGGAGCTTAGCATATCAAGCTGGAAGACTTGATTTTGGTTAGCCTCCACCATGTCAGCAAGGGAAGCTGGCAACCCCATTTTCGCCCACACTGCATCTTATGAGGATGTCTTTCAAACAAGTGCCTTTGGCTGTTAAATTCCAGACTAGCATTGATGAGAGGTTGATTCCTTGAACAAGGACTGGGTATGCACAGACGTATACGGCTAAGCACCAGAAAGCTGCTTCACAACCATGTTCTTATGTATGTTTTGGTAGAGTATAAGGTACCTTGTGTTTGATCTATTCCAAATTTGGGAGTGCCTTTGAACGCGCGAATGTTCGCCCCGACATTGTGCGTCGATCGAGGAACAATAACACTCTTGAGCAAGACGAACTATAAAAAGTGGCGTGCCATCATGCATCATGGGTTGCATGCCATCCCCGCTCCTTTTACTCTAATCCACTGTATCAAATATCTAGACTTTTGCTGTATCAATTATCCCCTCCGCTATCATGCACCACGGCACAGTCGCTATCGCCGTCGTTCGACATCAAGTCACGATCATCAAAGGTGAGCGACATCCAGCATCGTCCACGCCATTTCCTGACCCGTCCCTCCAAGCCGCCCGCTCGCACGATCGCCATGATCGCTGGCTGGACGTGTACACGTACTCCCCCTTCGGCGAAACGCTCTTTCTGGCGTCGCCAGTCCCGCAAGCACGTATCGCGCCGTCCGACTTGCTTGTCGTCTTTGCTTTTCGTACCCCTACGACAGACATGATCGAGCTCCCTGCGCAAGCCTATCAGGGGTACCTCGAGCTGAGTGCGAGGTACCAGCTCAAGCACGAGAACATGTGGCGTCGTTGGACGGCCAGGTCGCACTAGGGCATCGATGCCCCATTTTTTGAATGGCCAGTACCTGGCCAAGTTTCACTTCGTTTTACACTTTGTTGTATGCCATTACCCACTGTAGCATTAGGTCTCCCATATGTGTATCTTTACTCTCGTTGTTCTAGTGTATCAGATAGAACCCCCTCTTGTGCAGATTTTTGTATTCAGGTTTATTTATATGATTATATTGATATTCGTCATACCGCGAGTTGCACCGGAAACAATAGGTGCACGAGGAATAATGGAACTACAGATCAAGGTGAAAACACTGGATAACAAATAAGTTACTCGTCATGCAGAAGGTGTGGCTTTCGGGTCTTTGAAGACCTGGGAGAATAACAATCAACCCCATGATTTGGCTAGCGGTTTCGTCACATACCTTCAAGCTCCATATGTCTGCGACCCGTTCTACCCCCTCTAATTCTGGCGACACTTTGGTATCAACCTCATCAGAGGCCCCATTCGGCAGCCCTTGCAGCTTCAGCCCTTGTTCGTTTGCCAGATGTAGCAAGCAGATGAAGCAAAAGCTTGTGCTAATCTCCTCTAGTTTGTCTTTAGGATAGGTCCTATGGAGGCCCGATATTACGTCGCTGAACTGCCGCCCCTCCGACGGCTCAGTCTCGGGTTGATCATCAACGTTCTACAAAGGTCTGAGATACGGCTCGGCGGGATGTGACGAGAGAAAGTGGTCACCATATCCTCCTGTTCTTCCTCTTCCTTTGGACTAATTTTGATATCCAAACCTCTCCATATGTTTTCCTTGAGTTTCCGGACATCCACACGTTTTGCACGCTTAGCGTACTTGACGGATTCTGGTCGGACACGGCGGGCCATGCTTTGCGTTGCTGCCAAGAGGTCCTGTTCTCCAGCGTCCTCTGGCGCAACCCCGTCACCGTCATACAGATCGTCGAATGCTGGGCCATCATCATCATCGTTGAAAAGTTGGGTGTTAAACGGTGCTGGCATATCGCCACCTGAAATGCTGATCAACTTTGTAGTTTGGTTGATAGTGCAAATGCTTACCCTCGTCGCCTTCTTGAGCCAGACGACCCGCTGCTTGATCGGCGGCAGCCTGCGCCCAGAAATTCTCATCGACTTCGCCGTCTCCGGCTTCGTTAAAGCGAACTCTCTGTCCTCTCATCTTCAGCTTCAAGATTGCAGGTGGGCGTGAGCATCGACTGATAATGAAGAGCAGGTATGCATACCGAGAACTTGGGCTTCAGGAACAACGTCACAAGTTGTCTGCTAGAGAAGTGCATGTCATCCGGAAGGGTGTGCATGTCACGTTTCTCTTCTTTGCCTTTCTTTTGTTTACCACCTTTCTTGACGTTTGTCTTGATGGTGCCGTAGTTTGGTAAGGTGAGACCAGCCCCACGAGTGACAGGGGCGAAGAGCTCTTTGGACAATGTTTTGATATCCTTCTCAGATGGTGTCAGGAAATCGATTCTAAACGCTTCTTTCTTCTCTCGCCGTGGCTTGGCTGTCGTATCAGGTGCGTCCGCTGTGGACAAGTGCGTTAGGACGCGAGATAATGATCGCCAGCACTTACGTTTTCGTATAACTTTGCGCAACTTCCAATGCTCAGGGCCAGCCCAGTTCTTCATGACATTCCGGTCAAAGTACCCCATGATGCCACTCTCGCCGTCATCCGTCAGAGCCATGACAAGATCTCGCTCGGTCGGTATTCGACGCGGATCAAATGGAACGAAAGGGCCAAGACGTGTATTTTGACCCTGTTGGTTGTCCACCGCAGGAGAACCGTCGTGTCCGCTTCCATAGTCATTGCCACCAAATGCGCCGCCCCCATAGTCATCATCTACAGCTTGGTCTCCTTGGAAAAAGTCTTCAGTTTGAGGGAAGCCGTCACCACCGCCACCGTCCACCATGTTGTCGCCAAAGACATCAAACCCTCCTCCGTCATTCCCGTCGTCGTCTTCTTCAACCCGGGTATCGTCTCGATAGAGTGTCTTGTCATTTAATGAGATGTTGTTATGAGCGAAGGAGAACTCGGCCAAAGAGTGAGCAATTGCTGTGTCTTCCAGAATCTCCAGATCAGGGAAAAAATGAGCTATTGTCTGTATTTTTAGCGGAATTCGTGTAGAGTCACACTAATCACGAACTTCTTAGGTAGCTCAGATCGACATCTTCTTCAGGCTCGAGGATTGGCTCCTCCTCGTCTACCACCTTTGCCATGGAGTCGCTTGCATCAAAAACGATGCGCAGACCGCCGTCAGTCCCAACACCTATCCCAAGGTGATTCATAAGTAGCCCTTGCGCACCGCCCTCGTCAAAGTCAGCACAAGTCTTTTTGAATAAGGGATCGACGTGAAATTCGAGGTCTAGCTTTTTGCTCCGAAGCTGAGCGGCGTCCTTGGCAAGAGTTGAATCAGGTCGATGAGATTTCTTCTTCTTCTTCGGTTGGGAAGGGTCTTGGCCATCAGGGTTGTCGGAGGTGGGTTCCTCCGCCTCGCCTGTGTTCTCGTTCGCAAGGTTACTAAGTAACTTGCCAGTCTCGGTGCCGACACTATCAACGCGACTCGTCCATATCTTGACACAACCGTCAAGCGTGCACGAAGCACGCTGGAAATTGATTGAATTGTCTGTGTTATTTCGAAGAAGGGACATGTCATGGAAGTAGTCAATGAGGGCGAAATTCCACGAGTTGGCTGCATTTATTTTCTAGGGGCAAATGAGCAAGCATACCTAGTCTACGACGCGTCACACACATTATCAGTGGCCATCTTCATCCATTCTTCGAAATTCGAGTTCATGACATCCAGGGGCACGTTTAC
>JBBPMS010000011.1:105282-119248 GCA_038090435.1 Phylloporus scabripes | reverse complement strand
TCCATTGGTGTGGCACCTCTTATTGTCGTATTTTCCCACTTAACTCGTTTAGTCTTCCAACAGGTGGATATCGAAAATGCGACAGATCCCGACACTGGACGTACCATGTTGCGCATGTTTGGTGTCACAGAGGTGTCTTTTGTCTACCGTCACTCTCGAGGCTGCTTACCATCCATTGCTCTAGGCCGGAAACAGTGTGCTCGCTAATGTCACCCAGTTCCTGCCTTACTTCTATATTCCAGTACCTCGCGGTTTCGATAATGCCGATTTCGGTCCCTTCACGGACGCCTTGAATGTAAGTCGGCAAGCATTTCAGTCGAGTTCACCACGAAATCTAATACAGTTTGCCGAGTTAGAAGAGCGCTGGAGACAACTATGTCATCGACATCGAGATTGTAAATAAGCGCACAATCTGGGGATACTTGGGAGATGACTGGTCCCCATTCATGAAGCTTACGATAACAGACCCAAAATCAGTTCCCAAAGTCCGAGATGAGTCAGCTACAGCTGATACCCCGTCTTGTGCTTACTTCTCGCTTTGCGGTAATCACGCGTGTTCGAGCGGGGTGAAATCGCTTTTCGAGATTTCTTTGTCCTCGGTCAACCTCATGGGACCTTCGAAAGCAATATTCCGTACATACTCCGATTCATGATAGATACGAAGGTGAGTTTCTCCTGTTGTGCTAGATGTTCATTTCCGAGTCATGGATTTCTGTTAGGTGGTAGGAATGAACTGGATCGAAATACCCGCAGGCAAATATAAGCTTCTTTCCGAGGAAGCGATGCGATCCACCTGCCAGATCGAGCTTACTGTGAGGTATGGACGCTTGGAGCTTATTATGTTGTCAATAATTTAAATTCCTCAAAGATGGGACGCGTTCATTTCACACTCCCCTGAGGGTGATTGGCAAAAGATTGCACCCCTGCGCATACTCAGTTTCGATATTGAGTGTGCTGGACGGAAAGGTATCTTTCCCGAGGCCGATGTTGATCCTGTCATCCAAATTGCGAACATGGTAACCTGCCAAGGTAGATTCCTGTCGCTTACCTACGATGATGCTATTAACAAACTTGTGAAACAGGAGAGACGCAACCATTTATCCGGAACGTGTTTACGTTGAACTCATGTTCACACATCGTTGGATCCCAAGTACTCTGTTTTGATGATGAAGCAAAACTCCTTCACGCTTGGCGGGACTTCATCGAACAGGTTGATCCTGACGTGGTTATTGGATACAACATTGCGAATTTCGATTGGCCATATCTGATGGACAGAGCAAGGCACCTGAAGGCGGCGAAATTTCCCCTGCTTGGAAGGTTGAAGGGTACGTATTGATATCTACATTGTGCCGTTGCTTTCGAATGACACTGCTCGCGCAGGCGTCAAGGCGCAAGTGAAGGATACCCACTTCTCTTCCAAGGCTTATGGTCAACGTGATTCAAAAGAGACTGTCCTCGATGGTCGCCTGCAGCTTGACGTACTCCAGTTCATGCAACGTGAACACAAATTGCGTAGTTACACGCTTAATTCTGTTTGTGCGCAGTTCCTAGGCGAACAGAAAGAAGATGTCCATCACTCAGTCATCACAGAACTGCAGAATGGTGGGCCCGAATCCAGGAGGCGGCTAGCGGTGTACTGCCTGAAGGTCGTGCCATGCATTACACCCTTGTAACGGATAATAACTAACATCCACGGCTTAGGACGCATATCTCCCACAACGGTTACTTGATAAACTGATGTGTTTTGTGAACTACATCGAGATGGCGCGCGTTACAGGCGTTCCGTTCAACTTCCTGCTGTCTCGCGGGCAGTCTATTAAAGTTCTCTCGCAGCTTTTCCGAAGAGCGAACCAGGAAGGGTATATTGTACCTGCTTCCAAGGGGGAAGGTAAAAGGAACTATGCGGAATGCGGCCATGTTTTTCTAAACCTGCGCTTACAGGCACTGATGAACAGTACGAAGGTGCAACCGTAATTGAGCCAAAGAAAGGGTACTATGATATGCCTATTGCAACACTTGACTTCAGTTCTCTGTATCCCTCTATTATGATGGCTCATAACTTGTGCTACACGACACTTCTAGACAAGCCAACTATCGACCGGCTGAAGTTGGTAAAGGACGTAGATTATATTCAGACACCAAACAACGGTAGGCTACGTTGCTTAATTACCCTCGCGGTCTGAGTCCTCCCTGGTTGTAGACTTTTTCGCCACAAAGTCCAGACGAAAGGGACTGTTACCAACTGTGCTGGAGGACCTAATTTCCGCTAGAAAACGCGCGAAAGCTGATCTCAAGAAAGAAACAGACCCTTTTAGAAGAGCAGTATTGGATGGTCGTCAGCTAGCTCTCAAGGTAAACATGATATTATTGATTTGCCAGTGGTTGACTTTGACTCAGATAAGCGCCAATTCCGTGTATGGTTTCACTGGTGCAACGATTGGGAAGCTACCATGTCTTGCCATCTCGTCAAGTGTGACTGCGTATGGTCGCCAAATGATTGAGAAAACTAAGCAGGTTTGGTCTTCACGTCCTCCGTTCTCTCAGATAATTCTCAGTTATTATGTGGACACTAGGAAGTGGAAGCCGAGTTTTCCTTGTCAAATGGTCACAGCTACAACGCTGAAGTAATTTACGGTGACACAGACTCCGTCATGGTCAAATTCGGTCCCTCTGACCTTAAAACCGTCATGGAACTCGGTATGTTCCTTGTTTTGACCTTATTATCATCTTGCTCAAACGAAGCCGGTAATGCAGGAGCCCAAGCGGCTGCCTTCGTCACGACCAAGTTTGTCAAGCCCATCAATCTTGAGTTCGAGAAGGTCTATTTCCCCTACTTGCTCATTAGCAAGAAGCGGTATGCAGGGCTGTACTGGACAAAGGCCGAGAAATACGACAAAATGGATGCAAAAGGTATCGAGGTGCGTGTTTCTCCTGAATATTCATTTGGCCACTTTCGATGACCTTGACTAGACTGTTCGGAGGGATAATTGTCGACTTGTCTCGACAGTTATTGAAACATGCCTACACAAGATGCTCATCGACCGGGATGTCAAGGGAGCCGAGGAGTATGACTTGTCAGTTCCTCTTAGTCATTTCAACTGACTAGAATTTAGGTACACGAAACGAATGATCTCAGACTTACTCCAAAACAAGGTTGACATGTCCCAGCTCGTGATCACTAAGGCGCTTGCGAAAGCAGACTACACAGCAAAGCAGGCCCACGTAGAACTCGCCGAACGAATGCGGCAGCGTGATGCTGGTTCTGCTCCCGCTCTCGGCGATCGCGTTGCATACGTCATTGTTAAGGCCATCAAGGGTACGTCACCAACCATCCGATACCTTCTGAAATCATGAACTTCATTCCCTCTAGGTGCCGCTGCCTATGAAAAGTCTGAAGATCCGCTTTACGTGCTCGAGAACAACATCCCTATTGATACCAAATATTATCTCGAGAATCAACTCTCGAAACCTCTCATGAGAATTTTCGAACCGATCCTCGGTGAGAAAGCAAATTCCCTGCGTACGCTCTAGGCCCTGTCTTGTATTTCGTCGTTCTTGACATCTCTTAGTTTCCGGCGATCATACTCGTTCAATTGCGATCGCAACGCCTACTGTTGGAGGGCTCATGAAGTTCGCCGTCAAAACGGTCACCTGTCTAGGATGCAAAACGCCCCTGCGTTCGAATAATAGTGTTCCTAGTTAGTTTCCACTCATTTTAAGCTTTTTCAGAATCTGACGGTTGGAGCCAGACGGTGCTGTTTGCAATAACTGTCGTCCGAGGATCCATGAATTTTATGAAAAACAAGTGAAGATGACCTCCCAGATGCAAGTCCGGTTCTCAAGACTGTGGACACAGTGCCAGCGATGTCAAGGATCGTTACACCAGGTACTTACTCGGCGACAAACTCTCGCGATACTTTGACTCATTCCAATTTTCAAGGATGTCTTGTGTACGAGCAAAGATTGCCCCATCTTTTACATGAGGAAGAAAGCTCAGAAAGATGTCGAGGATGCCTCTGCAGTCCTGCAACGATTTGACGAGGAACTTTGGTGACCGTATTACTGCGACACATTTTATGTTATTTGGCTTTGATTCTGGTTTATAAACAGTGGCTTTCTATTATTGTTCTCAGCAATCTGACTTATCTCTAGCGATCTTCAGGTAGATCATATTACAGAAACATATCGACATACGGCAATGGTCCCGACGTGTAATAACAATGCACGGTAGTTGGAACTAGCCCGTACTAGCTGTACGCTCTACCCAGCAAAACCTTCATTGGGGAAGTATTCTCTGTCCCCACAACATAACAAGTTACTATTAGTCAGACGCATCTCTATTTATTGACAAGTCAAACTTCAGCATCAACATCAAGGCGAGTCCGAGGCAAGGCGCCCTAAGTCATCGCATTTGCAAGTATATGATTTCTACCGTGTGTTGGTTTCCAATCGCGACCACTGAACGACAATTCTACGAAGAGTAATGATGAATTACCGACGAAATTGGATAAAATCTACGCGTATCATCAACGAGTAATCAAGAATCGCACAAGAGGTTGACAGTCACCATACTAACTCGATATGTCCCTTGACTCCGAGTTCCTAGACCAATTTTGTGATTCGGTCGTCGCAACCTCTATCGAGGCCCTCAATCTGGTACTCAAGTCACGGAGAGGCTGGCCATACCCTACATTGGGGGAACTACTTCATCAAGTTTCGACATCCACCGCTCGTCTATGAGGCCAAGACACAAGCTTATGTGTACGAGAAGGCTCTCCGAGGTCCATTGGCGCCAGTCATTCCGAAGGTAATTACCTCCTTCACCTGCGACCATGTCGCATACCTGGTTTCGGAGTTCATCGATGCCCCCATCATTGAGACCTGGTTGCAATGTTCCGACCCCAGTCAGCATACGTATGGTTATCGCGCGGTTGCGGATGCCCTGAACTGGCTCCGTCACGTCTCCGCTTCATCTGATGTGCTGATTGATCAAGTGGGAGGCGGGCCAGCCCGCCACAAGCTTTCCCCAGATAACGGCGCGCCGCTCATGTTTGTTAGTATAGATGCAACTGAAAGATTTGTAAATGCGGTACGGTTATATCTTGCTACGTATTTCCAGGTAGCAGTTTAACATGAGCTGATCTAGGCTTGTGAGCACGTCCCTTCTGATTATACGCCGCCGCTCGTCAGTCTCTCCAGTGCGTCTCCACTCAGGCTGATCCCGCTAAGAGCAACTTCATAATGGACGTAGCATTGCACGTCGACCTCCTTCCGGAATCCTTTTCCAGCTACACGATGCAAGGCACTAGGTACGGCTTTGTCGGAATGGTTGCCCAGCATTTGCCATGGGAGCAGCCTCCGAACTTGCTAACGATGAGGTCTTGAGGGCGGCTCGGTACGTGTTGCATTTACTCGGCCAGTCAACTCTTGGTATGTCGTGCCCACTTATTATGGAACCTTGGATTGACGACGGGATTAGGTTTGAACGAACACGGTTACCCAACTCATAAGTAGTGGTGTTCAAGAGGGACCATACACATATTTCTTCATCCGACATGTAACTTGATTTTCTTCAACTGCTAAGTAATCATCACAGGCTAAACATTATGAAGCATCTGAATGGAATGGTATGTAGTTGTTCCTGTCTTCGTATCAATGTGCCAATAGTATTATAGTACAGACATGAACCCATTGCTTTCAGACTATAAAGCATAAGCAATGCAAACTGAAATAAAAAGCAAAGCAAAGTCCTGGGGTATACCCATGCCATGCCTAGTGCTACTGCCACTGACTCAAACACCACAATTGTCAAGCCTATGACCTGGGAATGAGATCACCAATAGTCTATGTAGGGTAAATACAATAAGCCCATCTTTTTGAAGTGACATATTATATTTGTATTGAAAAAATTACACTGTGTGGTGCCCATGATCCTTTTGCTCTTTACATTATATTCCAGTCACATCTGCCTAGCCAATTAATATTGATTAGAATGCAAATTTGTCATAGCATTTCAGCTCAATTTAGGTAATTTCACCACACTAAAGTGTACCCCTGCTTGGCCTACAGTTGACTAGTCAGAGGTTAAAAATAGGTTGCTTGGTAGTAGGACCAACTGATCAACTCCTGACCAGTACTACTGATTAGAGCCCATTTCATTTTGTTTACACTTGTGTATTTTTTTCCCAACAAATTACTTGGTGTCAAATATTTGTATTATATGTATCTTTCTCTCCAGGAAACATCACACAAAGTTGATATGTCAAAGATTCACATATCAAAGGATGAAATCATTGACATAGCACACAATGTCATCCAAATGATGGAATGTGAGTGGGGAGATTGTCCTGTCACACTCAACAGCTGGAATACATTAGCAAAGGTGATCAAATTTATCTTGCTTTTATATTGTAACATTACTCTTTTCTTCTCAAGCTCCTCCAAGTGCCACTTGAAGTCTTGCAGTTCTTTCCATACTCAAAGGAGTTGTTGGGCTCACCTGCAGGATTATCTAGTAGTTCTTGGAGGTGATATTGATGTCTTCCTTTCATCATACATCATATTTTGGAAACTTTATGATGATTACTGACTTCATTGACAGCATCTATTTCGACATTGCTCTCTTGTTGTACAACGGGTGAGTGGTTGCCACATAGTGCATATACGAAAGCCTCAGTGAGTCGTCCTAGGATGGAATGTATGAGTGTAAATACTCGCGTTGCGCTGGCCGTCTTCACAGCACACCGAGCGCTCTGAAAACACACATGGAGCTCAGCCACCTTTCAAGAGCTGCCATACTGTGTCCGGCACGCGGTATGTCTGAGTTGCTTCGCTTTTCTATGTCATACCTATTCGACGCGCTAGGTTGCAAGGAGGTGTTCGTGCGCGTACAACAGTTCCATAGCCATTTCGAACACGCACACAACGAGCTTGTACACAAGCGTCTATCTGTGGATGCTTTAGCGCCGCTTGCGAACCTCGCACACCCTCGTCGTCTCCGACCACCACCGCCACTCCCCAACCATCTGAGTCGGGCAGAATTATTGATTGCTCCCGTCTCGATTCCACCTCGAAGGCCTAGTCAAATGAGTGCATCCCAGGGCATCTCACGTAAATGGAGTCGATTGACCGTGCAAGACGATGTTGAGAGCGACGATGAACCCCTCGCGTTCAAGGACCTCACTTCCTTCCAATGCAACATCTCCAACCCCGCCGTCGTGGACGTCGAGGTCCAGAACAAACTACCGGCAGTCCAGCACTCACTTTTATCTCGTTCGCAACCAGTGGTGCATCCGCCCGTACGGTCTACCTCGCCTGAGCAGTCCATCCTATATCCCGCGTTTGCTGGCATGGTGGACAAAATGGTTGTACGTAAAGGGGCAGGGCAGACATGATACAGCATTGATTTTGTTCTTGATCACCAATGTAACCTATACCCTCAGGGAATTATTTGCATATACTCATAGTTGGTCGTTGATCGACAAGATCTTGATGATATCACAACAGTTGGAAGCCGGAGGGTATGGTGCGAAGGATGTACATGCCGATGCATAACGTAGATTGGCACTACTTGAACGAGAGAGTCCTGCGACATATTCTCATACGTATTTTTTCAAAGTGCTTCCACACATTTTTTATGCAGGATTACCCTCGGCGAAGGTAAGCAAGTCCGAGTCACCTGGGTCCGAGACGGTCATAACACTGATCGCAGGTCAGGTGGACGTCATTGGCATGAGATATATAGTCAACGCACCCGACACAGAACAGTTTACCAGCAGCAGTGCCAAGGGCAACGTTAGTGCCAGCGAAATGATGCACAGTTGTCTTTGACAACATGGCGTAGTACTCGAGCTCGGACTTGCGGAGCGGTGGGCAGTTTCCAGCGATCAACACAAGCTTGGCTATAGATGGGATATGCAAGACGATTGTCAGCACAAGGGACCTTCTCAGCCTCACGCTCCAGTCCCCGTGAGTTTATCAGGAAACGAGACTTACCCTTCCCGCTGCGCATCTGCTTCAACGCTGACTTGTAACCCAGAGAGTACTTTCCCGACTTCACGACAAGGGCAAGACGGGATGCGATGGACTCGATCGACTTGGTGGACTTGGATTTCTTGGTGGGTGCCATCGGGTAAGACTTGGGGTCGTGAAGTAGATGGTGTTTGGCGAGGGTAACAAAGTTTGATGCCGTAGTTTGCCGATGAATAACTGTACAGTTTTCGGACGAATTTACAGACACCGCATTAGGAAAGCCCCTATATCAATTACAGCAGGGCAGGCGACATTTCTATGATAGCACGGGGGCCCTTCTCCTCATAATCCGATTTGGAGACAAAGTTTTTCCCCTGAGCGTCATTGAAACATATCTGGTTGAATGGTCGTCAGAACGCTATAGGAAAAATGTAGTTTCGCGTTGACCTTGGCGACAATGCTGGACCCCAAGAACGCTGCGAGCCCTTCTCCTTTCTCCCGATACTCGCCGAAATACTCGGGAACGCCAATGACACGAATGGACCGCGGTTGAACCTCGTTATACTGATCTGGATTACCAAGAATAAATGAAGATAAACGTGACTGGAGGGCAGTCCCAATTCCTATTCGATGCATATTCAGCGCGAGTGGAGAGATGACCAAAGAACAAACCCTTTACGCGGCTTGCCAGGTCACCCGTTACAAAAAGTCCTTGCCAAATGTGCTGTCGCTGGAGAACGTCAGTCTGACTGACTGAAAATCCGACGGTCTCCTGTAGCGAGAGCGGATATTCCTCAGGGCTCATCCCACTTGTTCGAAACAACGAATACAAAAGTGAGGGGTCAAAAAGTGGTTCACAAAACCGATGTCGCTCCTTCCCCAACGTTATTGAACGGTCGCGGAACTGCAGTGTAATGAGATCCAGAGCTTCGATTTCTCTGGCACGCGCTTGCTCTGCAGCGGAGGCCTTTGCGGTCGCTTTCCTCTTCGTTCCAGCCTCAATTACGGCCTTTTCCTTTCCCGCAACTAGGACTGCGGCGATATCTGTGATGCCCTCATCCTCCAGTACTTCCGCGATTTGACCATTTGATGGAATACGAATGTGACCTTCGGTCCAGATATATTTGACAAGATCAAGGAGAAACGTTTGTATAGCTTCAGGATCACTAGGAGATTCGGGGAGGGAGGCCGCTGCCATGACAGATTGATTTGAGCGAAGAACATTCGCAAGGTGCTTTTCGCAATCCGCTATGCCCAGGGAAGTTGAGGAGCGCGCAGAATGCACGATGAAGCCTTCAAATACAGGTGTTACATCCGTTTTCTCGTATCCTATGTCGACGACAACACCACTCAGTTGCCCAGCTGCATATATCTGAGTCATGGGACGTTCAACGATCGCAAAGCTCGCTACATTGAAGCGTTCGAAAAACATTTGACATATTCGTTCTTGAGAAGCACGAGAAAGACCCGGTGAGATGGAGAGCATAACGGGGGATTCGTTTTGGGTGCGTTTTATCTGAAGTCTGTTGAAAATGACATGTTTCCTGCATGCTTGAGTGGTAAGAATGAATACGAAGTAGACAGTCAGATTTCAGTGCGCACCAGATGGCTTCAGCTTGAGTCCAGTCCCGAATGTCGCCGTCTGCAAACGGCCATGATATCAGGATGTCGTGGCCGGCTTCAAGAGCTTCTTCGAGTTGGGCGCCGACGAGATAGTCGTTCACTTTTGCAGTAATGCTTGTGTGGAAAGGGAGCGAGGAAGGGCGGGCTGATGACGCTGAGGGACGCCAGCAGTCGCTGGCTTCACCGGCTCCGTTTGTCTGATTTCCATTCGTGGTGAAGCTGGATGAAGGCTCCCCCGCTGTCTGTCTCAGGCCGACGCGCGCGAGGATTTCCTGGATGCGAATACTTGTCAGTGTGGATCGGCGACGGATCAGAACCAACGAACCACTGTTGGGGTCTTCAAAAGTTCATGAATTCCGAGACCGGCTCTGATGACGGTTCTCCCTGTTTCTATGACGAGTATTGACGAGTCACGGAAACTGGTCATGGCTGGCGAAACGATGGCTGTACTCTATATGGCCGACGCGCTCGAATATGGTCTGATCTCATATAAATAACATCCTACGTTTTCTCTCCAGAACCAGCATGTCTGCCAGCCAGCTCGCAAGATTATACTCTCCCCTAGACATCCCAGAGTTTGGCAGGGAACCCTTTACCGACTATTCTCGGTGGAGGCTACGTGTAAGCGACGGAGGCCGTCACACTTGGCACTATCTGAAGACGGACGAAGAGTGCGACAAGTGGCCCCAGAACTACGTAGACAAGTACTGGACGGGTCAACCTCTGGTAAGTTCGTGCACACCTACGCGTGGTCGACCGCGAGTGACCTCGACAGAACCTTCCTGCCCTTCCAAAAGCGACTACACCACTGGAAGCTGCTCGGAATGGTTATACTTTTTACAAACACCTTCAGTCGGATGATGGGCACTGGACTGGCGAGTACGGTGGACCAATGTTCCTGCTGCCTGGTCTCGTCATTGGGTCCTATGCTGCTGGCATGGGGTTCAAAGAAGAAGAACGTCTCGAGATAATTCGTTACCTTATAAATCGGGCACATCCTGAAGACGGAGGTTGGGGCCTGTAAGTATTCAATGTCTAGTTGGATGAACGTACCCTAACCCCCTCAGACACATCGAAGGACATTCGACCGTGTTTGGAACTGCCCTTAATTACGTGGCATTGCGAATCCTCGGCATGAATGCCGAACATCCAGTTGCTGTAAAGGCGAGAGCTACCCTTCACCGGCTGGGTGAGTTTTTAATGCCATGTGCGTATCATTCCTGCTGATTCGAGTCACCTTGCAGGCGGAGCAACGGGTGCCCCCTCTTGGGGTAAGTTTTGGCTGGCGATTCTCAATGTCTATGACTGGGAAGGATTGAACCCCGTTCCTCCCGAGCTTTGGTGGGTCGGTTCAAAGGACAGGTATTGCCGTTGCGTTAATTGTTTTAGGCTTTTTCCAGAATGGACCCCGTTCCATCCTCACAGGTGGTGGATTCATACCCGCAATGTCTGCATACCAATGAGCTATTTATATGGCGTTCGCTTCAAGATGGAAGAAAATGACTTGATCCGATCCCTTCGCGAGGTACGCACCGAAGGTGCCCACCGTACTTCTCTTAATATTTTCATCTTTAGGAGCTATACACGGTTGACTACCATCGCATACACTGGCCGGCACAGCGTAACAACATCGCGTCAGTTGACCTTTACTCACCACACACTGCGCTCTTCGATGTGTTATGTGCCATACTATCTGTGTACGAGAAATGTGCGATACCTGCTCTTCGCAAAGTCGCGTTACAGCGCGCTTACAAGCTCGTCGTATATGAGGATGAAAACACCGAATATCAGACCATTGGGCCCGTCTCCAAGATGATGAACTTGCTGTGTCGTTTCATTGTTGATGGTCCCGATTCAGAGGCTTACCGTCAACACGCCATCAAGCGCGCCGATTTCATGTGGCTTGGCACAGAGGGCATGATGATGTGTGGGACGAATGGCAGCCAACTTTGGGATATCGGATTCATCACCCAAGCGCTCGTCGAGACTGGCCTCGCAAGAGAGCCAGAAAACAAAGAAAGTCTCAGCCTGGCCTTGCAATGGTTGGATGACTGCCAAATACGGGACAATCCAAAGCACTTCGAGTCGGCTTATCGCCACCGAAGCAAGGGAGCATGGCCATTCAGCACAAAGGAACAAAGCTATACTGTCAGTGACTGCACGGGAGAAGGGCTCAAGTCTGTCTTGTACCTGCAGAACCAGGTAAAGTACGTATGCTTGATGATTAAAAATAATGTTCCTTGCTCAAGAAACCCTTAAGAGGAGCGGAGAAGGTTATCTCCGATGACCGGCTTTTCGATGCTGTCGATACCCTGCTCTCGTTGCAAAATGACAATGGGGGGTTTGCAAGCTACGAGCTTGTGAGGGGGCCCAAGTGGCTGGAGTGGCTCAATGCCGCAGAGGTTTTTGGTATGGTAATCATCGCGTTGTTGCAGCGATGCTGACTTCGTGTAGGGGATATTATGATCGAGTTTTGTTATCCGGAATGCACAACATCCGTGATAACCTCCTTGTCGATTTTCCAGAAACATTATCCGGACTACCGGACAGCTGAAATCAAGTAAGTGTCGTCATTTCGTTCAGAACACGGTTTTAACGGGTAATAACAGGCGGACAATTACGGAGGCGATCAAATGGCTCCATCGAGTACAAAGACCGGAGGGGGGCTGGGTCGGATCGTGGGGAATCTGCTTCACTTATGCAACCCAATTTGCATTGGAAAGTTTAGCCCTTGGTGGAGAGTACTATTCGAATAGCCCCGCTGTCCGACGTGCGTGCGATTTCTTGCTTTCAAAACAGCGGGAAGATGGAGGTTGGGGGGAAAGTTACAAGGTCAGTTGTCCCTGTTTGTCCTATCGACGCCGACTTATGCGCGTTGTGTGCTCGGCCTATAGACTTGCGAACTTCATCATTGGGCTGAACACGAAGATACTCAGGTCGTGCAAACATGCTGGGCAGCCATGGCTCTCATGTATGCCAGGTATCCGCATGCGGAACCCATCGAGAAAGCTGTTAATTTGGTCATGTCGCGACAACTTCCAGTGGGAACGGTTTCGTTATTGGGGTGTGAAATGTGCTGATTTCACTTACAGGATGGATCGTGGCCTCAAGAAGCGATTGAGGGGGTATTCAACAAGAACTGTATGATCTCATACCCCAACTTCAAGTTTTCGTTTACAATCTGGATGCTTGGAAGGGCGGATCGCTATTTGAAGGATCTGAAGGCGATGGGGGGTTGATACTTGCGTTGGCAGGATAGCTTACACAAAGTTTTGTTCCGGCTGACGGCGAGATGATGTGCTCTGATGTGCTTGATCTTGAGATACGCATTCAAGCGCCGGTCGTCGTCGTCCTCCACATCGACCTCACTCATCAACACTCATGGCCGCACTTTCAGCAGTTTCTCGGGTAGCCTTTCTTACTTCTGATATCATCCTCTACACTCAGCCGTCCGGCTCTGTGTCATCTCCGTTCTCCCAGACCTACATTACCCTGTCCAGGACATCCTCCCGTCGGCCGAATGTTCAGTCCATCCCCGCTGGGGGTGACCCAGGAGTGACCATACTGCGTGTTGCTGCCAACACATCCTTAGCTTCCTTCACTTCCTCCATTACATCCCAAATCGCTCTGCGTCTCGTACTCCTTGCTCCAGAGCTCTCCTCTCTCCCTCTTGTCTTCCACCTCGCAGTCGAGGACGACTTGTCAGACGTCCTTCTCCTGCAGTCCGCTTTTCCGTTCTGCCTGATTTCCTCTACGCCACAAGATGCTCATAATAACGCCCTTCTTGCTTCTCGGCTTGCCCTTAGAGAAAGGAAGGCAGTCATACATGTCTTTTATGACCTAGCGGATGGTCAGGTCGCAGAAATTGCCGAAGATGATGTACAGCCGTACTTGTCCTCGCCCAAGGCCATCTTGTCGAATAGAACGAATGGCCCTACCATTAGCAACGGTTCCAAAGATGCGAAATCTACTGGCGCACCAGAGCCCATATCTCCCTTATATCAACTTTATGAATCTGCTGCGCTGTCCACTTCAACCCACAAGGATCGTCGTTACCTTCCTTTCACGGTCTACGGCGACGAACATCCAAACACCGTCATCTTTGTTCTCGGCAATATTCCCGATCTTTCGGAGATCGGCGGTGTGTCGTTCGTTTCCGTTGATGTACTTGCTCCTCTCTGCGCTGCGCATATATTAGATGTCATTCCTCAATCTGCTTCTCGCGTTCTCGTACTGGAGCAGATCCGCCAGTCGAGCACTAAATGGACACCGCTTTATCTCGCCATCGTCGATGCACTACAAGAACGCCAGGCGCATTCACAAGTATCCGTTCGGAGCATTTGGTTTACTAATGTCGAGCAAGTCACCCGGC
>JBBPMS010000011.1:85433-105182 GCA_038090435.1 Phylloporus scabripes | reverse complement strand
CAATCTGCTCAGACTTGTTGACAACACGAACAACGCCTCCCTTGCACCCACCCTCCACCTCCAAAGCGAGACCCTTTCCTTGCCACACTTTCCTGTCCCTCACGTACCGAAGCACGAGTCTTCGTACAAGAAAATCCTGGATCATGTCTTTGGCACACGATTGGAGATTTCAAACTCTCATGAACTAGTTCCTACACACGGCAACATAGCTACTAGTCCAGAGTACGCTCTCGGTCGGGTTAGAGGCCAACTGGAGCAGCGGGCTCAGCTCATCCAAGCTGTGCAAAATCTGCTAGAAGTCGAGGAAATTACTCCAGAGTTGCACAGACTTCTCGCTCAGTGGTTACAAGCCAAGGACGATGGCTCGAAGAGCCGTACTGTGGGTGCTCAAGTGACTGAAGCATTGGAATCTTCGCAGCTTTCCAATGTGCTTGTTGATCGCATCCTTGCATTGAAAGCGCACTTCCCTTCAAAGACCAAATGGATACTTGGCTCAGATGCATGGGCCTACGATCTGGGTTCATCTGGGTTACACCATGCAATAGCATCGGGCCTCGATGTCAATGTTCTCATTCTAGATACTCTCCCCTATTCGTCCCGAAACTTGGCCGACCCACATCGTCGCAAACAAGACGTTGGCTTGTATGCCATGAACCATGGGGATGTCTACGTTGCCAGTGTTGCAGTGTACGCGTCATATGCTCAAGTCCTGCAGGCTGTCATGGAGGCCGACAGGCACAAAGGGCCATCTGTCGTCCTGGCCCACCTTCCTTACCACACAGAGGACTCTCCTGCGCTCGAGCTATTGAAGGAGACCAAACTCGCAGTTGACTCAGGATACTGGCCCTTGTACCGCTGGGATCCTACCAAGGAGTCCAGAGGCGAAGAACCTTTCACTCTCGACTCTGACATCGTTAAGAACGATCTACAGCAATTCCTTGACCGGCAAAATCACATCTCCCAACTTATTTGTTCCAAACCTCGGTTAGCTACTGAGCTTGTGAACAGCTTGGGCGAGAACCTCAAGGAGTCCCGTAGGCGGAAGGCGCAGCAGGTGTACGATAGTTTGCTTGACGCACTCGATTCGCCGCCTCTTCTTGTGCTATATGCTTCAGATGGTGGCACAGGCGAGAAATACGCAAAGAAACTTGTCAACCATGCCAAAGCGAGGGGGATGTCGGTCACCATTAGGACCATTGATTCAGTGTCTATCCAAAGTCTTGCACAGGAGGAACACGTTGCATTCGTCACCTCTACTGCTGGACAAGGTGAACCACCTCAAAATGGGCGCCAGTTTTTCAAGGCTTTGAACGCTGCCGCGCTTCGTGGCGAAAAGCCTTTTTCCAAGCTGCAATATAGCGTCTTTGGCCTTGGAGACAGCCACTACTGGCCTCGACCTGAAGACGCTCATTATTATAACAAGCCTAGCAAAGACCTTGATTCGCGCCTTGCACAACTCGGGGGCGAGCGCTTTGTTGATCTGGGATTGGGAGATGATCAAGATGCTGATGGACCCGAGACTGGATACAAGATCTGGGAACGCAAGGTCTGGAGGGCGCTCGGTCTCGATAGCATCGAGATTACAGAACCTGAACCCGATCCGATCACAAACGAACACATCAAAGTGGCGTCTGGTTACCTTCGCGGTACCATTGCAGAGGGTTTGACGGACACAAGCACGGGAGCGCTCGCTCCGTCCGACACTCAGCTCACCAAATTCCATGGGATCTACCAGCAGGACGACAGGGATATCCGTGACGAGCGCCAGGCCCAGGGAGTCGAGCCAGCCTATAGTTTCATGATCCGTGTGCGCACACCAGGCGGTGTTTGCACCCCGGAGCAATGGTTGCAAATGGACCAAATTGCAGATGAACATGGTAATGGTACAATGAAGATCACCACAAGGTCTACCTTCCAGTTCCATGGCGTCATCAAGCGTCACTTGAAGCCCTCCATCCAGGGAATTAACCGAGTGTTGATGGACACTCTGGCTGCATGCGGTGACGTAAATCGGTAGGTTAGAACACGTTGCCGAACGACCTGCATCTCATATCTTTCAAGCAATGTAGTTTGCTCTGCTATTCCTTCGTTATCGAAGCTTCATCATCGTGTTTACGAATTTTCTAAGCTCGTCAGCAACCATTTATTGCCTAGAACCACTGCGTATCATGAAATCTGGCTCGATAAGAAGCTGGTCGCTGGCGAAGCTGTCAAGGATTTTGAACCATTGTATGGCGAGTTCTATCTGCCTCGCAAGGTCGGTCATCCTTTGTGATGATCCGCTAGTAACTGAGCATCATCCAGTTCAAAGTTGCAGTGGCCGTACCTCCATACAACGATGTCGACATCTTCACCAATGACTTGGGCTTTATCGCGATTGTCAACGCGGACGGTGAATTGGACGGCTTTAATGTCACAGTCGGCGGTGGCATGGGCGTGACCCACGGTAACAAGAAAACGTACCCTCGCCTTGCGGATGTCATTGGTTTCTGCACTGTGGAGCAAGGACCACTCGTGGCAGAAAAGGTCATGTTGACACAGCGAGACCGCGGGAATCGCGTTGAGTGAGTTATCATGCGTCTCTGTATATTGGTCACTGATTGCACCCGTAGCCGAAAGGTAAACAAAAGTGCAGTCTATCCACATGACTGAGTCTCTGATCTCCGATATAGAACGCTCGTCTGAAATACACGATTGATCGGATGGGCCTTGACAGCTTCAAGACAGAAGTAGAAACACGCCTCGGCTTCAAACTCGGTGCGGCTCGTCCGTATGCATTCGAAAGCAACATAGATCATTTTGGCTGGACTGTCGGTGAGGACGGCAGTCACCACGTCACGATCTTTATCGAGAACGGACGTGTTCAAGACGAACCTGGATTGGAATTCAAGACTGGTCTTCGTGAAATCGCCAAGGTCCACAAGGGCACTTTCCGTCTGACGTCGAACCAGCACCTCGTCATTTCTGAGATCCCATCTGAGGAAGTGCCCAGGATCAAGTCGTTGCTTGCACAGTACAAGCTCGATAACCTCAATCATTCGGGATTGCGGCTCGCAGCGTCGGCTTGCGTGGCGTTCCCTACATGCGGCAAGTGCCATTTGTTTACTTTCGACACTGCGTCGTTTACCGTGGGATGTTAGGTCTTGCCATGGCCGAGTCCGAACGGGTGAGTTCCACTTTCATGATTAACGAGTCGATGTTTCTAAGTCGCCCCGTGTAGTACTTGCCGTTGCTTGTCGGTAAAGTGGAAAAGATGTGCGAAGAAAACGGTCTGCGCCACGACGCCATTGTCATGCGCATGACTGGTTGTCCCAACGGGTGTGCTAGACCTTATGTCGCTGGTATGTGAAACCAACCTGCGTTGCTTTCTTGCATTGACGTTTTTCGGTGCAGAGGTGGCGTTCGTCGGAAAGGCGCCAGGTAGCTACATGATGCTTCTCGGGGGTGGCTATCATGGTCAGAGGCTCAACAAGATATACCGCGAAACCGTGTCAGAGCCCGAGATCTTGGCCATTCTTGGACCAATGATCAAGAGATATGCACTGGAGCGCCATGAGGGGGAGCACTTTGGTGATTTCGTGATTCGAGCTGGCTATATTGCCCCAACTACGGAGGGGAAACTGTGGTATGACAGAATGGGAGGCGAAGGCGAACACAGTGTTGCGTAAATGTGTATGGTGTCACGATCTAGTGCAAAAATTGATCAGATGTACTCCGCTCTTAAGCTCAAAAGTCGATTATTTTTCCCTGTTCGTAAGGCATTCTCTGAGAGTGAGCATTGCAAATCCATAGTACTAATCATGTGCACGGTTGCTCTCGTACATCGTAGGCCCATTCATATCTTGGATGCTCTAAGCTCTTGCACAGTCTCTGCCAGTGCCTCTGAGACCTTGTCAATGTCATCCCGATTGTTGTCGACGACACTGATACCCATATGTCTGTGGAGGGAATCACAATCAATACTGGGCAACAAAGCACACAACCGAGCAGACATGCCCAACACGGAAATACTTGTCTGTAAGGGGACAGAGGTCAACCAACGATAGAGGATATCCATATCGTTGTCGACAAACCTTTGATACCAGAGTGTATACCGCCCGCAACTACAACACCCTTCTTCAAAAGGCGGGGAATGACGTCACTTGCGACAATGCCCTCGGGGAAGTAGAGCTGCTCGAGAGGTGAACACGTGCAGAACGGGGTCAGGGAAACCGACTTACAGCGGTCATGCCGTGAGCTGAGATCTCTTCGCTCAGCGGAACGTTCTTGAACCCAAGATCCTTTGCAAACTCCCTGAAGCGTCTGCTCACAACCTTGTGTGCCTTGAATCGGCCTTCAAGGGATACATCACCCTGGGTGATCTGGATGAGTGAGGTGTGGTAGGCGTAGAGGAGATTGACGGGTGGGGTGGCAAAGTAGGCGGCGGAGTTGTTTTCGTACGCTTTCATGATAGGGAGCCACCTGATGTCATGGTCAAAAGGATCACGACCAGGAGAAGGACGACTCTTACTTGTTCCAACTAGCATAATATGCCCTCACAGGCGTGGATCTGCTCTGGAAAACCTAGTTCGGAATCGGGTTAGAAGCGAACGAATGAGCAAGAGGATGAGCATACTTGGAGAGCCTTCTGACTGACTACGACTATGCTGAGACCTGGCGGTGTGCCGAGACCCTTCTGGCTGGCTGTTAGAACGACATCGACGCCCCAGTCATCCATCCGAATCTCCTCGCTCGCAACGGAACAAACAGCATCGACCACAACCTGGAGGAGATAGGTAGAGAGTCATGATCTCTGGATGCCAAATGCAACGTACCAAAGTCTCCGGCGACACAGTGCGAACAAGCTCTGCGACGGCTTGGACATCAGAGAGGACAGCTGTGACCCAGTCAACAACAGGCAAGCAGATCAGAGGTGGCTAACCGGTGGAAGTGTCGACGTGGGTAATTGTAATGAGCTTGTACTTTTTCTTCTCGAGCTCAGCCTGGATATCAGGTAGCTTGACCGTCCCACCGATCTCCCCCTTGAGCTGGTCGACGTTGGCGCCATACGCCCGCAAGCTATCGACAACCCAGATTATTCTCGGGGTGTGAACAAGGGACAGTGTGAAACCAACCAATCGGCGAAACCCTCTGCAAAGTAGCCACAGTTTAGCACGAGAGCGTTCTCGTCTTGTTCGAGGAGATTAGCAGAAACCTTGGGGCAAGGTCAAGGCGACGAGGAAGGGGACAGTAGAGCACGAACCTGATCCCATCCCAAGGTGCCTGATCCTGCGATTAAAAATGGCTGAGCATTCTTTGAATACAAGATGCTCCTAGATTACATAGAAATGAAGGACGAGTGCGGAGTGTAACAAAGTGTCGCACCTGGTCATCCGAATGCAGTCTCCAAAGACAACTGCAAACTCAGGGGACATGTGAGACATTGAAGGGTGTGCATTTCCATAGAGAACCTGTGGGTGGGGTATGAGGAGGATTTGGAGATTGTGAAGGAGAAGACAGACCTCATCGGTGACTTCGATGGGTCCGGGTATACTTGGATCCGGGTGAGCTGTGCAGAACAGGCGAGTTGGTGAGGGACTTACAGCAACAACCTGAGGATAATGATGAGGTGCAAGTAGGATGCGTAGTTGAGGACTTACTTATGGGGGTCCTGGGCAAACTTTGTTGGGCTGGACATGACACGTTGGATGGAACAAGAAAACAAAAAATCGGATAACGAGATAAGATAACAAGCCAACTAACGCCCAGCAACGACGCCATCGACGACCCCGTTCGCCTGTCCGACACCAGCCAGCCCCGCCATCGTCTTCTGCAAGTCTGTCCACTCTGTCTCCCTCGCGAGTGCCAAGTCCCCAACATCGTACACGTACAACTTGCCATCGCTCCCACCAAGTGCGGCCCGTCGTCCCTCTTTTCGGTCCCACTCCACTTTGTTAATTGCCCGAGCTGATCCGACATTCGTACTCACCACAGGCACCTGCATTTCCAATCAGCCCAGTCAGAAACACCTACACCCCACTTACCTCTGTATCTGTGTTCAGATTCCACAGGTCAAACTTGCCCGATCCGTCCACCGTCCCAAACAGCGCTGGGTGCGTCGGGTGCCACTTTACATCGTATACGTAGTCGTCTGCCTCGTCAAACGAATAGACCGGTGGGATCGCATGCGCAGAAGTCGATGGCTTCGCAAGACTCTTGGCCCGCCACAGCTTCACCGTCCAGTCCACGCTGGCAGTCAGGAACAGATCCGAAAAGTCAACCGGTCCCACCAACGGGTGGAAGTCGAGCCCCATGATCGGTCCAGCATGCCCTTTGTAGATGTCATACTGATTCAACCCCGCTTTTGCCCCGGCACGGTCATATCGGTTGGCCTGATAGATATTCCCCTCTTCTGTACCCACCCAGAACGTCGTCGTTTCATTGTCAGGAAAGTCGAGGGTCGTGATCGCCACCTCCCCCGTCTTGTTGTGGCCCGCATGGACTAATTCTAGCGTTTCCTGAATAATAAACCTCATCCAATCGCACCACAACATAAAACTGAGACAAGTACCTGGGGCTGCGCAAGCATGTCCACTAGCCACGAACAGACAGTCCCATCTGTGCTACTTGTGATCAAGTTGTGCGCATTCTGTGTACCAACCATCCGCATGGCATACACGGGATGCGTATGTCCAGCAGCAGATAATGGTGTCTTTAACACCGGTAAATGCTTCGATCGCGTGTCCCAGAGCAGTATTTGTCCAGAGTACGTCCCACCGAATACAAGATTGGAATGAAACGGTGAAAATGTGACAGACAACACGTCCGACTATTGTTCACGAGACCATCAGCGCAAGCGTGAAATGCACGCAAAACTGCCAACCTGTGAGTGGAACACGAACTCTGACCTCTCCAGCAAGTGCAAGTTCCAGACCGCAACAATCCCATCAGGCTCGTTTAGCGCTGCTGGGTTCTTGTTGTACGAAGCCACACTCAACTCAGGATACTGAAAGTCGAGTCAGGCGCAAAACTTGGTACGACAACAGGATCTTGACCTTGGGTGACCAATCAATATCAGTTATTGAACGGTTCTTTCCATAGCGTTCATCGTAAAATGCACAGATACGTTTTACCCGCTTGCCCTCCGAATCGTCGCTACAAGAGGATGGTTACCACCCTGGCGACTCGGCAGGAAGCAGACTCACCCGTTTGTTTCAGTGCCAATGGTATAATCACGAATATAATCATAACCATCGTTCAATGCCCGCTGAACGATCTTTGATGATTGCTCGACGAAATCGAGAAATTCAGGCGCGGTGAGGATGCTTGCTCTTTCGTCTTCCGTCAGATCTGAAACGGGCGTAAATGAAACAAATAGAACTGCATGATGCAACAATGTCTACCTCGGATTTCTTGTTCAATCTCCTTTTCGAGTTGTACGCTTTCTTCCTCCAACTCTTTCTCCCGAGCAATGCGATCTGCTTCTATCTCGCGCTCGCGTTCACGCAATATCTGCTGCCGGATATCTTGCTCAGATATTGAAGGTGCTTCGGGCTCGACGGCGGTGGTTTGAACCTCCTTGTTATAGATCACGCGTTCCTAAACTCGTAGTTTCATAACGTCGCAAGTGGCACAACGTAGGAGAGACGTACGCGCTGCGGAAGCTCGAAAAGCTCTTGTTCTTCATCAATGAGATCTATAGACCGAGGGGTTAAAATCCTGTTGTGTCGTTATACCACATGTATTGAAGCAAAAAGGCAGCGGCCAACATACCTCTCCACGACATGTTCCGTCGCCGAGTTCGTAGATGCCACCATGGCGGCGCCCATGCTGAGCCTGTCCGAGGCTACATCGCTCTGTCGACTGACGCGTCCGGATGGCGACAGAGCCGAGCCTGAATGAAGGAGTACGGATTGACGTGGGGGCGTGCCAGGTAGCGAGGATGAAGGAGTGACATCCCCAGTGCTGTCGAACCCGCCTCTGCTAGTGCCGACGAGGGCGTTCACGAGGTCGTCAACATCGCGACGCGCGACGGTGGATGTGCCGACGGACTAGTGGGACGTCGAGCGTAGCACAAGGTCAAAGAACACGACGACTTGCCTCGGACTGGCGCCGCTCTGTTTCTGCCCGTTGTCTGTCCGCCCTGGCCTTTCTGAGCTCTGCGAGTTTGGCTCGCTTGGCCTCGATCTCTGCTCTCCGCTTGTCGGACATGCTCAATGTGTCGTGGAAAACTATCAACCACCAAATGCAATCCACGCTACTCGTCCAACTAAAAGCATTGGATTCCACCTCTTCCGTCGATTGAAAAAATGTCTCTAGGCAGTAATTAAACGCGCAACCTCGCCATTGTTGGTTGGGTCGTTTGTTCCATATCCAACGCATGGAGATCAAACGCCCATTGACAAGCTCAGAACATGGACATCAATAGTATGCAGAAGTAATCCTTGTCTTCTCGAACCGGCCGTTTGAAACCCTATTTGTCGCAGACTTAGTTGACCCCGCGTACGCCGCGAGCGCGGGAGCCACACTGAGTTCAGAGAACCCGTTTGAATGGTGACCTTCAAGGATGGAGCACGGGTGCCGAAAGGATGGTCAACAGCAACCCTCTACAGATTGTCCTGCTCGTGCTTATGCACGGTGGCATCTAGTCTTTTGAGACGATGAGAGTTGGTGATGTGCATCACGGCCGCTTCATCTTTCGAATAGCAGCAAGACACAATCCTCAGACTTGGGGACACGAAAGACTGCGGCTGGAAGGCGATCTGACTCATCCACCTTTCCACAGAGTTGACGACGCACAGAAAACGCGCGGCAATTCCAAGGACAGTCGAGTTTCTTTGGCATCAACGCCCTTTGGATACCGAGCGTCTTAGATGGTTGGCAAAGTGGCCGCTAGGTGCTGTGCATCCTGTTCGAGCAGCGTCCGTGGTCGACCCCTGAAAATAGGTTTGCCTGACAATGACAAGAAAAAATAGGGGAGGAGAGACCCCTTGTATTCTACATACGGTCTCATCTCTCGATCGTATGTGGCTACTAGGTGAATGATCAAGTGCTAACATTACTCACTTAGCATTTACAATCGGGTGATCATTGTCGCCAACCCGTACCTAGAGATAGATGACGCAGCATCAGTCATCCATCACCACCTTTCAAAGTCGCCACCCCTGCAAAGCAATCGACGTAGTTCTCAAGGTCCTGAAACGCGGTGCTCCGTGCATCATTTGTCAGTCCAGAACATGCGAGCAAGTGCATAGTCACAGCTTCTCACTATGTCGCACAGGGCCGCATGCAAAAGGTTTCGAGACGCCAGGATAATGCCCAAGGTCAACACTCTCGACACCTCCAGACCACTCTACGATGGTGGAGCTACCTCAAACCACTGGCAAATCGATTCAACTCGGTACGATTGTCGTTCGCTCGACCAAGAGAACTCAACGATGACGGGTTGACCAAGTGCTCCTAACTTTCCCAGTCTTCCACGAATTCCATCCACCTGACCTGTTTATCAGCACAGTATCCTCCGTCTTGTGACAATGGTATACCTGAGTTGCAATTGAGGGAGTTCTTAGCAAACCATATGCCCTCCCTAGCAGAGTCTGTAGGCTGCGATCTGACCAGGACATACCGGATTGGCAGATATGCCCACTCATCGTCCGATCTAATGATTCCGAGCACTAAACAATTGAATCTGGATGAGATCGAGAGCAAACAGGTGACTGCCAAGGCATTCTGTGAAACAAATCGTTTGATCTAGGAACGATTGGTTTCGACAGGTCGTATTGGCAACTTGTCAACCTTACAACGGTCGTCCTTAACCTTGTTATAGCGGAGTTACCTTGTGAAAATTCACCCAACAGCCGTCTGATTTTGCTATCTACGCGTCTGCATACGATGAAACTGTTTGATGCTTCACGACACGCTGCTCTGTTTTGGACTCTGGAATTCCATCGGCGGCACCTCCGGTTCTGAGATAGCTACCATCGAGATTGGCGCTCAAGCCCAGGTTCCAGGTCGCGAGGAGGAAGGTGCTATGGGAGGTGTAGATGATCTAGTGCCCCACGTACTAATAGACCATCGCCGTACGAACATTACTTACACACTTGCCTTTTCGACTTGGCGGACATCCTTGACGTTGTACCGCTACAACAACAACCACTACCAAGACCTAGCCCGTGATGGCCACATCGTTGATCCAGCCATCCAGCCGATCCAAATCGTCCCAGAAATCATCCGCCCGGCGCACAGAAAACAACCGCATCTACGCGCACCCCCTCCCGATCATCCTCAGTGAACCCTCCCAGCCTTCATTGATCCAAAAAACGCTCCGTCTGCTTGGCGTCTCCCTCCCAGACGTCCTCAACCCGCATTGCCACGGCATCCTCGACGTCGCCACCCGCTCAGTGTGGGTGCCAGACACAAAGGACGCCACGCTCCTCTGGCACAGAGGCTTCTTCGGAAAGGGCGATCTCTCGCGGAGCGAGCCCAGCTGGCTCGCGAGGCAGCGCAACGCCCAGGCGCTCGCGAAAAAAGGTGCGTCGCCCGCGCCCGCGCAGACGCCGGGCTCATCCCCAGCCCAGGCATCATGACGCCCGAGGAGCTCACCGCGCGGCGCCGGGCGGAGCGCAGGCAGTTCAAGCTCGACCGCGCGCGGGCGATGGCCGCCGCCGCCGCCGAGGCAGAGGCGGCGTTCCAGCAGGGACGGCTCGTGTCCACCGTCTACGCCGCAGACGGGACGCGCATGGTCCCGTCCGCGGCGACGTGGCGGCCCAGCGACGGCGTGCAGCCGGACGAGCCCCCGCGCGCCGACGGGGAGGGCGAGGCGGACGAACAGCCGCTGGAGAACGTCGAGCACCTCCAGCTCACCCTCCCAGAGGCCTTCTTTCTGCTGTGGAACCTCGACTGTCTCTCCATCTCGGCCCTAGACGTGAGTCCTCCGTCTTGCATTCGTGCCCGTTTCTCATCGGCCGGTTAGGGCGACACCCTGACCCTCGCGCAGATATGGCACGCCTTTCAGAACGTACACGCATCTCCGATCCTTACACCCTCGCTTGACCCACCTCAGACCCGCCGATTTGACAACCCATTCTTGATCCACTACGTCATCTACCACCACTATCGCTCCCTCGGCTGGGTCGTCAAAAGCGGTGTCAAATTCTGCGTCGATTATCTGCTCTATAAACGTGGCCCCGTATTTTCGCATGCAGAGTAAGCCCCACATGTCCCCGATCGGCAGGTGTTAAAGCTCATCTAGGTTTGCGATCGTGGTGTGTCCGGTGTATGAAGACCCCGAAGATCAGGAATCCTCTCCGTTCAACTTGAGCAATGCCAACCCCTTTACGTGGTCGTGGCTCAGCACGATCAACAGGGTAAATTCGCAGGTTCAAAAGGTGTGGTTGCCTCGCCTTGTGCGACAGAGTCATCTCTCACGATCACCGCAGACCCTTGTCCTGTCATACGTGACCATCCCTGCCCGATCCAGGGTGTCGGAGGACATGGTATCGTCCCCAGCATGTTTCACACAATACAGCGTACGGGAGGTAGTGCTGCGGCGGTTCGTCCCGGCGCGCATGCGTGACTAGCACCCACTTTTATTCCGATGTGACCAGTGATCTGGGCATCGACGAACCCTACCCAGCACGCGTGCTCAAAACTTCATATCACTGCAGGAAATAAATCGTTTCAGCTTTTACGTCATTACATGAAGCCCTGGAGTTCTCCAACCCCCCCTACTGCCGCATCTTCCTGGCGTACTTATCTGCGCAGCAGTGCAAGGCAGAGCGTCACGTTGCGGAAATCGTCCCTTTTGCGAGATGTTGGCAGGTCGCGCAGAACATCTGGTGGTCCAAAGGGCAAGAAGGCGGAGGCCGTGCATGCCTGGGTCGACCTGGTATCTTATTCCATGGACATCAGAGGTACTCCTGTTCGACCAGTGGCGCGGCTCCAAGGACAGTCGGAAATAGTGTATGTGTGGATGTCTATTGTTACAATGAGCGTTGAGATGGTTGGTGTGAGCCGTGTCAGGCCGAAAGCAGGTAACGGGTCGGGGGGAAGGGACCAGTGGCGTTAGATAACAAGGGGTGAGCAAAGGTAGAGCAAGGGTAGAGCGAGATCGGGAGTGAGACAAGGGACAGAAAAGGGGGAGACCAGGGGCGTGAGGATGACAAGGGAAATGCATACAGTCTGTGGGGCCTTGGTTCCACGGTGCTACTAGCCAAGTCCGCAATCAAGGCCGAAATCCGAGCGTTCCAGAATGTTTGGCTTCAAACAGCACCCTTGATCGCTACTTTGCGGTACTTCTCTTCGTAGGCTTGTGTTATTAATGGCAAGGTAGCTTTGCAGTCTAGAACCTTCTCAACATCAGGGCTACCGGGATTTGTGAAGACCGCGGCTCCATGAGTACGCAAGTATCTTTGGGTGTCTGACAACGTATCGAATGCAAGCTCGTTTTGAATGAATGTCAGTGTTAACGTTCGGTATCTGTCGGAGACAAATGAGGACGAACACTAGGTGAAAGAATCAAAACGTACGCTTTGGTCATGATCACCAACGCTTTTGCCCTCTCTCGGTCTATGAAATGATCCATGATATATGCACCCATATTCTCGGCATTCAAGTACATTTCAAACAGAGCATGATAGTTTCCCATCGACAATGCTCGTTGTACACGAAGAGCATGCTGGACCGCAGAGTGCATTTTCTGTCCAGGTGTTAGTTGACCTACGTACAAGTTTAATTCTGGTCGGATAGTTAACATGGCAAGAATACGCGAGGGAACGGAATAACCCACCGCTCTTATTTCTGCCGTGTAAAAGCATGAGTATGCGATATGCCGTGAATTCCTCGACGTTTCCAGGGATGCCAAGCTCGTAAAGCATCTTTAGTGATGCTTGACATTGATTGTATTCTACCATGTCAGCCTGTGAAATCGATACAGTGACCTCATCAAGTTTCGGAAACGGGACCCCGTACACTCTCAAGCGCAACGCGTGCATGCATTTCATAAACTTGAACAGTAAATTCATTTTTTATCCGCTGTACCTGACAAAACAAAATGTCAGGACGAGATTGATTTCAAAAAGGAAACCGTACCGTCAGGTCTTGGCGCAAGCTCTTGAGTTGATTACATATCCAGTCATATGAAGTTTTTGCTCGCCAGCGTTTTTTCAATTCAACTAGGGTCTGTTGCAGCACGGCGTACGGACGGATCATTTCTGGTCTTGGTTCCTAAAACAGCCGCCTCAGCATCCGCATGGCAGGAACGGCAAGCACGGATCTTACCGAAGTCAGTCTTAGGTAGTCCTTAAATAGCTCTGTGTTCGTCCCGACGATGGTATGGCGGTCCCAGTTGGGCACGTTCTGTGGAAATTTGTCAGTGAGTGACATGACATAAAAAAAGGGACGGACTGGATCCGCCTCGGGGTCGTCCGGGTTAGACCCAAACGCAGACGGGGAGTCAGCTCTCCATATTCGATCAAGAAGATGTACACCCGGAGAACCGGCTTTGGGGGTATTTTGACCACTATTTACGCGTAAACCCTTTTGTCGTTCCAGCTCGTGTTCTCGGTGGAAGCGTTCAGCACGCCGGTTGAGGGTTGCTTGGTCGCCCAGATCGAGGGTTGCGGCTGCACTCTTCTGCGCGGCTGCCTTCTTGGATTTCTTGCTAGTCGCCTGCTGTTCATTTCTGTGCAGGGTGCGGCGTCAAGGGTGCATAAATGCAGGGGTAAAGCAACCCACATCTTACGCTTGAGTGTAGGCGGAGGCTTTGGGATCAAACTGCACATGAGCAGAAACGGAGTCGCTGGGAACAGTTCGGAGACCGAGGGAAGAAGGAGAACGACACCTTTGAAGCTGTACACCGGCCCAGTCTGTGGTCCAAAGAGTCTTGGCGGTGAAAGCATCAGCAATTACCTGTCTTAGTTCTGCCTGCGCCTCGGCCCTGTTGGCATCATTCATTTGTCCGAGGCATTTTGCGACCCAATCCCTACGAGATGAGAGGTGTAGCGTCGGTCGAGAACGGCGCGGACGAGGCTCACTTTAGCTGGGGCGGCCAGGAGTCGGAGGACATAGTGGTTGTGGTGAATCGGGTGGGTGCAGTGTTGGTGGTGCAGTGAGAGAATGATGTAGGTATGTAAAGTGCCCAGCCGATGTTCCCACGGGTGTCTCACTCGCCAGATCGCAACATCAATCTCATTAGCAGATACGATACTACGACGAAGGGCAAGTCCAATCTACTACTGCTCTAATGCGTCTTGTCCACGGGCGGTTTGTACACTGGAACGTAAATGCGTGAAAAATCCAAATCACCCTAGTCAAACACTCACGAATCTTGCGGTTCTTGATGACGGTCCATTTGAAGCGCTTCACGTAGATGCTGATCGCGAACAAGGTCGAGAAGAGGATGACCGCTTTCAAACCAAGCCGCTTGCGCTCATCATGCTCGGGTTCCGCAGCCCAGTTCAAAAAGGTGACGACGTCCTTGGCCATTTGCGATGTCGTGGCAGGGGTACCTGGGAAACATATCAGCTGGAGGGACCGAGAGGAACACATGGCTGCCTACCGTCATCATACTCTACAAGGCCATCAAACAACACTCGGGCCATGGAGATGGCGCCGCCGGGGAAGTAGGGGTTATAGTTCATACCATCCCGGATTTCGACACCAGCAGGGGGATCCATGTAACCGGTCAAGAGAGAGAATACATAGTCCTACAAGGGAAATGAGTGCTGGGCTGCGGACGGGATGGAACAACATACCGCGCCGCCATGTCGGGCCTTGATGATCAAGCTAAGGTCAGGAGGAAGGGCACCGCCGTTGCCGGCACGAGCGGCCTCCTCGTTTGGGTATGGCGCAGGCAGGTAATCAGAGAGTTTTCCGGGGCGTTGGAACATCTCGCCGTTGTCGTCGGGGCCGTCGGTGTATTCGACTTCCTCTGCCAAAGCCCTGGTCTCTTCGACGGTATGGGAGACACCGACGAGGTTGCGCCAGGCTATGCGGTCAAGGGAGTGGCAAGCAGCGCAAACTTCGCGGTAGACCTGGAAGCCGCGGCGGATACTGGGCGAGTGGGCAGGACGGCAGGAGAAAATGAGGGGACATACCTGGCATGATCAAAGGAGTCGAACCAGCCCTTGTGCGGCCAGGGATACGCGGCGGGGTGGAGGCCGTCGTCGGCGAGGGAATTTGCATGGACCTGTCCGATGAAGGGGAGTGTGCCGTATAGATGGGTATACCATGCTATTGAGCCAGCGGATAAGAGCGAGACAGAGACGAGGGACGCGCGCGAGGTCAGAAAAGACTAGAGAGGGCATGAAGTTCAGTAGGAGAGTGTGCAGACAACGGCGAACCTGTGAGCCCGCGGCGGAGGTGGATGCAAAGCGGACCCGCTGAAAAAAAAAATGAGATGGGCGAGGCGGTGAACGTCGAACGCACCGATGAGCGAGGCAACGCGCGCTGGGTGGCTCGGATGGCACTCGAGAGCATTTTTGAGACAAGAGACGAGTTGACGCGTGAGAAGCGAGCTATAGTCGGGTAACGGAACGAACCGGAAACGCAGAAAACAAGCAGCAATTATCCGATTCATCGAGATAATTTACATGTCGTCGAAGTAAACGTTCATCATACATAAAAATTCATCATGGTATGATACGACTGAATCAACTAATCAAGGCTAGAATAGACAGTCACAGAGTGCCTCTGTAGGCGCAGTCAGCGAGCAGTCACACAACGAGCACGAGCACAAACCCTCGGCACAGCAGCAGAGACACGCTCCAGCTAGACAGGCAAGGCAGCCATTAGCACCGCTACTCCCCCCCTGTGGGGGTTGTTGTCTGGGAAAAGTCAGCCGGAGAAAAGGTCCGATTGGGCGCCTACGAACACATAGACAGTCTGTGGAGGTGGCTGGGGCTGATAACCCGGTTGCGGCTGCCCGTAACCAGGATACGATTGCGGCGGCTGCTGGGGGTAGTATCCACCGCCAGGCGGACCTGGAACGCCAGTGAGTGGTTGTCGGGCTGTCGGCTGCTCGAGCACGCACCAGAGGGAGGGGGGTAGTATTGCTGTTGTCCGGCGTAGTAGTCCTTGTTGGCCATGAACGGGATGGGAGAGAGTTTGAGTACCTGTTTGACCAGTCAGCCTAAAATGCCACGAGCGGGCCCGTGTTCCCACGGTCAGACGTGCGGCTGCGACGAGGACAACAGCCTCAAGGCGACAACGTGCTGTGCTACCCTGTGCTCACGCAGTCTCCGAGGCTGTTCGGATCGACCTGCCACAGAACGCACCGTCGAAAACGTTGCCGATGATGTGACAATGTGCTCCCACCAAGTTAACATGTACCAGTCTCAGTCAGCAGTAAATATAACTACGATAGAAGATCGAATGATATATAACAGTGTACCACCATTGTATCAGATGGCGTCCAAAAAAGTTTCGTCCCACTTCTACAGTCTAGGAATGGTTGGGCGTAAATGCGTAAATTCGTGCGCCTTGTCGCAGGAAATTTTGCGTTAAACGTGTTATGGCTGCACCCCAAGCCGTCAGGTCCCTCAAATCACTCTATCCTCTGGAATTCTTACCAGGAGCAACGTAATTTTCATGTGTTACAACTTCAAATGGTCGTGTTCGAGCTTGTGCAAGCACAGTTCCTTGCGACGCGATGCTCATCGCCCCAGAGGCATCCGTCCTGCAACCGACACCCAACGTTCAGCTCCCGACCTCTCCCGCGTTCCGTCCCGTACTCACTGTGATATTCGCAACAACGATATCCCGAGTTGAAAGCGTCCCCGCCACCGTATACTCACATCCGAAAACAGAAAATACAGCCCTTGACGACCTTGCAGATCACGTAGCTTTTGCGGTGAAGAAACTAGGTTTCCGTAAAGCATTCGTCGGGGAGGTGCTTCTCCGTTCGGTGCCGTCCCCATGTCCACCGGGCGCGTTCCATCGTCAGAAAACAACGACAAATGCGCGATCAGAAAGGGAAGTTCCATTTCGCTGCCAAACAAAAATATCATATGTGTCCACAGGGCTTCCTACAGCCCTGGATGTTGTTGACACTTACGGGATAATATCATTCCCAAACCGATCTCGTACTATCAGTTGCACCACAACAGGTGGTGCCAACGGTAGCCGCGACAAGCTGGCTGACCCAAACTCTGCCGTTCTTTGAGGATGTTGTACCACAACGAGATGGTAGGTTCTTGTGTCGAATGCGCGTCAGTCATCCGTACCTCCCCGCACAGTGGTTGAGATACCTGTTTTGACTGTCATGCAAAAACGACGAATAGCCTACTCGTGGTTGGCTCGGTTGGAACGTATTCTGAAGCGGACTCGATCGGCCGGTGGTAGACACCTGAGTCCAAACTCTATTCTGGTCGTGAGCTGATGACTCGGATTGCGACGGTAAACCCCACGCGGAAGGCGACTGCGCTCTGGCGTGATCGCTACTGGCGACCGACTGGGGTGAGGCACAGGAACTCTCGCGTGACGAATCGTGAAAGAGCTTCTTGTGGTTTCTACCACGCAACGGTTCAGCGAGACGTCATCTCGAGACACTGACAACGGTCTCACGATGATAAATATTCAATGGGCGTGATGGGCGTGACCGGGCGTAGTTGTCGTGTGTGCTATGGGATGTCAACGCCACTCCAGTGTTAGATACGGGGGTGCATACCGAATACTCTCCCTCGCTGTTGCGAGACGAGGATTCGTGATGGCTATGAGTAAGAAGCATAGCGCAGCCACGAAGAACACTAACCATTCTGAGCGAACGCCTTGTCCCATGTCTTGAAGAAATGGCGTGGTCCGAAGAAGCAAGTTGGCATAGGCGACGAGAAGAGAATGGCCCGCAAGGAGGCAAAGAAAGGGCGCTACGCGCTGCCTGGGAGGGAGTTATAATGGCATTGAGTAAGAACTTGGCATTTATGCGTCCGTGAGTACAGATCATGATCATATACCCACTCATTTCCAGGGAGCGGAGCTCGGGGTCAAAAGGAAGACACACAAGGGGTGTCAGTGGAACTGTAGCCAAACAGTTTGACAGATCCACAAGACCGATTTGGCCACGGCTATTCAGGCAATAAACGACAACTTCTTTGGATCAAGTTATCGTACTAATCTCCAGTGATCAATCTTATTGGAGCGCTTACCAGCACGGGCACAATGTCGAGAGCCCTACACAAAAAATATTATGGTGGTATACAATGAATCAATCATACGCTCCTCTTCACGTAGCTCCATATACCCGCCAATCCCGATATCACTGTCGCAGCAACCAAGGCCGGCTTGACGCCAGCTAGCGGTTTCAATAATTATCATAAGCAGAACGTAAAATGACAGCGGGATCAACTCATACCTGTGGACTTGTATAGCACACCCGTGAGTGCGCCGGCGGCCATGCTGCCGGGCGTATCGTGTTTTCCCCGAAATGAGTCTATGGAGGAGTTGATACCGTTGTAGACAAGCGCTTCAGATCACATCAGTCAGCGATGCCCGGTAGACGTTGCCGACGGGAAACGTCGACTCACCAAGCACGCCAGCCGAGTTACCTATGAAGGTACCTCTCCTCGTGACAGAGTTGAGAATGCTGTTGATCCGAAGGCGTGCGTTCGATACGGCTAGCGGCCGTCGTGCGCCTTCATTCACACCCCAGATACCACCTACGGCCAGGCCTTGCGGAAACATGTATGAGCATGTGACAGGTGGAAAACAATAAGAATGGCCCAAGTTGGCGATGTGGCGACATTATGATAAGGTGAGAAGGAGCCGTGGAGAAAATACACGAGTCAAACGTACAAAACGCGTGCAAGACTCGTGTCGATGAGCCGATAGAGAGGAGGACTTACCGCCGAGGTACATAGTGCCTGTTCCATAGCACAAATCATCACTCCATCCCCGAGAGGGAATAGCAGTCCCGGCTCCTGGTAAGTCGCTAAGTTTGTCGTCGTCTAGCACAAGATAGTCTAATTGGTCCCCCAGCTGCGCCAGCGGATGCAGTCTAGTTGGGTCATAAGCACCCAAAAGGAGGTCATTTGCGGTGACTGGGCTATCGACCGGGGTGGTGCCATCATGGGAAAACTGATTAGCCGCAGGGTCTTGATGGCCTGAAGGTGAGTCGTTGGAGGCCATGGACGGGAGAACAAAAGACGAGTCTAGTCACGGACGAGAGCAGCGAGCGGAACGGCACAAAATTTTGGAACAGCGCGATCGGACAGCGTGCGAAATGGCTTCCAAAATAGGACTTGTTACTAGTTGCCAAAGTTGAACAGAAACAATTAGCAGACGATGCTGCACATCCCAGCGCGTGTATACACGCCCTTGTGGACAATTGTTCGCCGGTCTCTGTCGAGCCTAGCAGTCCGCTCGCGTCTACTCGTTAGCCCCGACGTCCGCGTCTCTTTGCGTCGTCGCACCTCTATCCAACTGAAACGTAAGTCTTCTTTGTCGCACTTGACTTGGCAAGATATACAAATATTCCAAAGGATGGGCTACTTCGACCACCCCACATTCCACGGCCTCTGACCCCGCAGAGGTCGAGGCCATGCAGTGCCTTGAGCAAGGAACCCAGAAACTCGAGGAAGGTGACGTCCAGGGTGCCAAGGATCTCTACAAACGTAGTGTTGAGATAAAACGCAACGCCAGCTCCCTCTTCAACCTCGGCGTGACTCATTATCACCTTAGTACGTCAGATCTCATCTTTACGGGTCCAAAACGCATGTCAGCCAATTTCATACAGAGGAATTTGATGACGCTATCTCAGCCTGGAAAGAATCGATAGCG
>JBBPMS010000011.1:59505-72822 GCA_038090435.1 Phylloporus scabripes | reverse complement strand
GCATCATGACATGTCGAATCGTGTACGGAGGTATCAAGAACATTGAATCGATACTTGACGCCCTATTCGGCTTTTTTCTCTGTCGTCGCTGCCAAACCAGCCTGTACAAGTTTTCCTGTTCTCAATGTCATATCCAGCGTCATAAACAAGGGGATCAGGAAGAATGGCAGATAGCTCGAGAGCAGTAGGAGACGTTGGGACTCCGTGATAGAGTGAACACCTGCTGCAATAGTTTGCGCACTTGTGATCGGCGTGGAGAGCAACACAGTCAAACAGGGCAGCGTTGTCGTTGCCGTAGAGGCCCCATAGACGAGCAACAACAGGTAGACGGTACGACAGTCTGCAGAGTGCGTCAAACGAGGATTAGATGCGCGTAACACAGATCATACCTTTCCACAGTCCACGCATGCCAAGGACGAACACAGGAACCTGGAAGAATCTACAGTGACAGTAAGGTGACCATCAGCACAGTGAAAAATGTAGTGTTCACAGTTCGACAAAGATGAATGTATTGAACCACGTAAAGTTGCTGGCTTGGCCGGTGAATCCCTTAGCGCCGCCCACCAACGGGTCGCCTGAGAGCTGGAAATACATCTCTGGAAACTTGCTGATGAAGCTTGGAACGAGCCTAGGAGGGTAAAACGGCTGACAGTCGAGAAGGAGAGACGCCGGTAGGTGTATCTACAAACGGAATGACCAACACTGCTATGACCGCTGAATAGTAAGGGACTCACCAGGAAAAAAGCAAAGTAAAATTGGTCGAGCGGACGGGAGCTCAGAGGTCTGGTCGCCATGATGGTAGCGACTAAGAACTGTAGCCGAATACTGAGCCAGGGTTCAAATAAAATAAGCGCACCTTCAATGAATCAATGGATTTCCTTAGTGAGTACTTCAAGTTCTGTCAGGACAGCTACACTCATGGGCTAGCGGAAAGTTCGGTTTAGCAAACCGACGGTAGAAATTTTCGACCAACCTTTGCTGTACAAATGGGAGACTCTCTCATCTAGTGCGGCCTTGCAGCTACTCGTCACTTCTCACCTTTTACTGGGCCGTATACTACCCTACCAAGCTATACCGGAGCCTCTTGACACCGCCCTACTCACGCACTGCAACCCTCGCACCCACTCAAGTGGTTCTATCCCTCAGGCCTCAAGGGCCCAGTACTCAGCGCTCGGTCCAGCGCTGCCGCTTCTCTTCAGGGGGGCAAAACCACCCCTTCGACCGGGGGCATCGCCACCGCCATCCTAGGGCGAGGATTGCCATCGCCCTGAACGACCAGCCCCCATGGCTCGTCAAACGCGTCCACGCATTCTCGCTCCCGCCGGTCAATGTTCCTGCGGGAACCCGAATCAGGCCACCTATGCCGTCAATGGGGCGCTTGGCAGGCTGGAGTTCCGAGGGGGGCATGCTTGGGTGCACGTGGACGGTGGACCGGTTGAGGAGAAGGAGAAGGAGGAAGAAGCAAATGAAGCGCAGATATGCGCGCCGTCGAGACGATCGAGTCTTTGTTGTGTACGCTCCTTCACAACGAAATACTTTCGTGTCAAATCGCCGCGCTAATATGTTGGATCTGGATTCGGAGTATCTCAGCATTGATATTGGAAATGCAAACCATGCAGAGTGTGGGCAAGGCGTTTTCTTTTTCTTGCCTGTTCAATTCACCATAGTGCAAATAGATGCAACTACTCGGTCGCCTTGTGAAGCAGCTGCCATGTTACACTGCATAAACTTGTTTCGCTGATTAATGTATTGGATTGATGCTAATATAATGATCTCTCGACAATCACGCCTATCTACCTGAAGCCCCAAGACGCTGCTGAGGATGACACTATCCTCCTAGTCCTACTGATTGGCAACATATTAGAGAGCTACACAGCTTGGATATCTGGACATATGGCCCTGCAGAAATGTATCAAGGATATTTAAGATGTGTGAAATGAATATTTAGCGCTTTAGCACCGACTTAAAACGCAGAGGTTTTCATCGACGAGTCGAACAAACGCGCATAGTTGCACATAGTTCGAGCATACTTTCGCCAGCAAACAATAAGTCTGGTCGCGACGCGGGTTGCAATCGTGTGAAGTGAATTTGAGTGTGGAGAGTGCGTTGTGTTATAACACCTGAAAGACCATCTTTGGTTAATGATGTGGATCTGGCCGTCAAGATATGATAGCATTTGTTCAACCGAGACGGTAACCGTATCCCCATTTTTTGGGCGTTGGCTAGGAGTGATAGACGTCCGAGGTTCGAGGCAGGTGGAATACCGAGCGCCGTGGCAAGTTCTCGAGCGGGAGCTGGAACTCGGCGTTTGTGTCGAGAGGGGTCCGATGGCTGCATCACGAGCCTGAACAGCAATCAACGACGTGGAAACAAAATGTACGAATTGTCGTTTTCCACTTGCAAACTCGAGACGAAGTATGGTAAGGATTAGTGGTGGAGAAATGAGGATCGGTATTTAATCTTGCAATAAATGGCCCGGAAACCATCGATCACCAACGGGACGGGGAATTCGAGATGTGTATGAGGATCAAGAAACGTGACCCCTTGCCAGCTTGCTCGCTTCGCTTCAGTAGCTCTTCGAAATGCGAACATTCCAGGATGGGGATGTAGTTAAGGTTTGGATATTAGTGTCATAGCGAGGTCTGCCACGGATGGGAGCACTTCTTACTTCGTGTCTGGGGAGAAGAAGCAGATGACGACCGAGTTCAAGACAGGCTACCGGTCGGCACATCTCGGGAGCCAATTCACAACGGCACTAGAGAGATTGCTGGGATCACGATCGAAATGAAATAAACGCCGAGAACACGGAGTAATATTTTAAGGCCCAGGCAGCGCGTATGCACGTACAGCATCTACTTCATCTGCGCTCTTGATTTTCGCAAACGTCTACGTCATCGATGCAGGCATTGATATTCACAGCGAATGCGGAGTATCTTGTCAGTGGTGGTTCTGAGGGTGTTCATGCGTAATGAGTGAAAGACAGGACGAGAAGCGTCGATGAACGTGGAAGATGTTCGATTTGTTGCTGCCAGCCTCCAAGGATGGCAGATTCATCGCAGCGGGGTCATTGTGAGGCGAAATGGGACGAACTTTAAATTCAGAGTACGATTCTCGTCAATGTCGATCCCCACGAGAGTATAGCGCTGTGGTCGGTGAGCTCCTAGTGGTATTCTGAGTGTCGGAACCAGTCCTTGACGTCTTGTTTTCTGTGGCGGGGATGTTGACATGGTCCTGGTCGACGGCACTGTCTGCCTCACGGAACCCGTTCCTGCCAGTGTGGAGTGGGTTTGGTTTCTGTAGTTGAGTGGCCTTGTCCATCAACGACGACGTCCAAAACGCGACTTTCCAGCGGCATCCATTGGGAGAGCCAAGGCGCCGTCTTCGCACCGACGCCGATCCTCGCCGTCCACCCGCTGCTCAACCGCGCTGAGACAGCCGCACCCGACAGCGCCAAGTATGTTCCCTACACACCCGGATGCTGGTATGCTCCGAGACATAGGGTGTATCTACAACCTACTTCCCTCGAACTCGGACGATGCGTCTCACAACGAAGCACGTTCGAGTCGAATTGCATCGCTCAACATGTTGGATCTTGGTCTGGAGCATCTCGACATTGATATTAGGGACGCGAGCAATGCAGAGGTGGATGCGGTCGTCCAAAAGTGTGGGCAAGGTAACTGGTGTCGCGTCGCTCGAGTTTTCTCTTGCTTATCTTTGTAGCCTTGGCGCAATTGGATGCCACCACTCGGTCGCCTCGTGAAAAAGCTGCCGTGCCAGTCTCTGCGCAATACTGATATGATGCAGACGGCCTCTCGACAATCCCGCCTGTTCGCCTGAAAACCCGAGACAATACTGAGAAGGATCCAACACACCGTCCTTCAGGTTCTATTGATTCTACTGAAGCGTCGACGACACTGCTCACCTCCACTCACATATCTGCAACGGACGAAAAACCATGTCCACTGTTACCTGGAGTGGATCTGCCCACCTTGCCGGATCAATCATCTGCCATCGAACCACCTCCCTCGTTTGAAACCGTTCCTCCGGTCTCTCCGGTCTCTAGTGTCCTCCTCTCAATATTCATTTTTTCCGTTGTCAAAGCCAATCCACTGCCACTTGTTTCGCGCCTCTTATTCACCCAACGCTTCCGCAACCAATCTTATGGTGACCAAGAAAGCTACTGTCTGATCGACTTCATGGCCGTCGCCGAATTCCTTGAAAACATCGACCTCGGCGCACTCGGACTGGGAGAGAGCGACAAGGTGCCCAGGCGCGTCCCTTGTTCCCTTCCCCCTCCCTTGTCGTTGACGCGTATTCTAGTACGGTGGACTTGACGTCGATTCCGATCTCGCGGCCCGAACCAACGTCAGTGCGCGGGCAGGGCGTCAACGCGAACAAGGTGCCGTTTGGCGTCGTCGACACGTCTTTTGGCGTCCTCCGCGCATTCTTGCCGCAGACCACGAGCAAGGGAGCCTTTTGCTATACAACATACCGTGTCGTGGAAAATCCGTTTGTACTGAGTATTATATTTGCGATGCCGTGTTTGAAGTTGTAATATGGCCATGTCACGTACTTGCCTACTCTTTCAAATCCGCTCACACAGTGCACAGTCTCGACCAATCGCTGTTACTCACGCAAAAGCTCACCCACTTTGGACACCCGAATGTCCTGCTCGGTACACTCGACGAACCGACGATTCGGGAGCAGCAACCGCCACGCCGTCGCTGTCGCCTTACGTACAACATCCCTGCCCTGCACGCGCCTCGACATGCTCGCCATCTCATGCATCAGCTGGTCCGTCAGATCCGTAAGCCGCATCCTCGCGTCCGTCTTGCGCGTCGTCCGCCCGCTGCTCAGCACGCTCTCAAAGCTTTGGATGCTCCTCGCATCGTGAGTCTCCTCGCTCCCTCCGTCGCCCTCGGCCATGCCGTCTTCTCCTCGTCATCTTCGTCCTCCTCGCTCTCCTCTGTGCTTTCCCCGCTGGACGGTCCTGTCCCCTCGGCTTCGTCATCCTGAGTATGCGATTGCAACGATGGTGCTCGGGACGATACCTCGACGAGCTCGCGCTACCCCTCCTTGGCCTAGCTCATGACCTTGCCAGTCCTAGCAACCGCCACCGTCAGCCCCGCGATCAAGAAACCCGTCTCGCGGCGGTCAAGACAAGGCCACTCTCCCAACGCAGCCTTTGTGCAAACCCTTCAAGATGAGCATTCAGTGAATATTATCCAAGTATGTATCAAGTGATACATAGTTATGCACAAGAAAGCCGGCTTAGTCACTTGGCATTGCTGGCATGCTCGTGGTATGTATACAATAAATACCATGCAGAGAGGGTGGGAAGGAACTGGCCTGTGGTACCAGTGATGCAATAGGCACTTGATGTCAGATCATCATAACAATTCAGAAACATGAAAATTGAACATTGACCTATTGTGATTGATAATGTAACACATAGTTCACTTGCTGAAAAAGACAAGACAAGATTCGAGAGTTTGATTGGTAGGAAAAGACCATATACATAATACTGTAATGAAAAACAATGACTAGAGTTGATCAAACAGAATCAGTTCCAACAAGCTATCCAGGACTCTTCAAACAATGAACCATCAACATTTGCTTTTATACATATGTTATCAGAGTACATAATCAAAGAATTGCAAGGTAACCAGTGCAAACTCCTGTTCCAAGGTGCAACAATCAAAGACAGTGGCTTGAAGCCAGCCATCCACCATGGATATGGAATGGAAAGACATGAGGAACTGCATATTCCACATCCTAATAAACTTCTTATCAGACCCAAAGACAATATACTGTACCTGCCATCAGGAGAACATGCAACAGAGTTGACAGCATTGTATGCTCCTGAAATGGACCTGCCACAGTTTTACCATTGGTTATATCCAAAACCCTAATGGTCTGATCTTCACAGCCAGAGACAATGTGCTTTCCATTGGGAGAGTAAGCAACACCATTAACCTACTATAAATATGTACAGGAACCTTGTGCAAGCTTGTCAAAGGGAGCATTTTTTCCAGGTATCCAATTATACATGCTCATGTGTAGGAAACCAAGGAGCTTCACCTTCACCATTGCTGACATGCTCATGGTACCTGTATAACAAAAATTGATAAACATACATACATGCAAAGAGGGTGAAAAGAAATTGATTTGTTATCCCTGATTCCCACAATTTACTCAATATCAGGATGTCTTACCATTTCAAAAAATTGAGAGCTGTACACTGACCAATTGATACATAATTTCACTCATGGGTTATTTGTTTGAAAAAGACAAGACAAGAGTTCACATATAAGAATGGAAAACTGATTGGTAGCAAAGATCACATGTGAAAGCATAAAACACAACTATTCAAGAAAGCATACTCAGTTCCAACAATCTATCCAAGATTCACCAAACAAGGAACCATCAACATCTGCTTCACATATGTGATGAGGGGATATAATCAGAGAATGGAAAGGAAACCAGTGCAAATGCCTATTCCAAGGAGCAACCCAGCCAAAAACAGTAGAATCTAGGGCTTGAAACCAGCCATCAACTATGGAAATGGAATGAAGAGAAGTAAGTAAGTGTACATTCCACACTCTGATAGACATATCCTCAGACCCAGTAACAATATACCTGCCATCAGGAGAATAGGCAACAGAATGAATGTCTTTGGTGTGCTGCTGAAGTGGACCTGCCACAGTATCACCAGTGATTGCATCCCAAACCCTAGTGGCATAGTCTGAAGAACCAGAGACAATGTGCCTTCCATCAGGAGAGTAAGCAACAGAATTGATAATGTTTGTGTGGCCCTGGAATGGACCTGCTATAGTCTCTCCAGTAGCTGTATCCCAAACCCTAATTGTCTTGTCTAAAGAGCCAGAGACAATATGCTTTCCATCAGGGGAATAGGCAACAGAGTTGATATAGTGTGTATGCCCCTGAAATGGACCTACCACAGTCTCACCAGTAGTTGTATCCCAAACCCTAATGGCCTTGTTCCAAGAGCCAGAGACAATGTGATTCCCATGTGGAGAATAAGCAACAGAGTTGACATAGTGTGTATGCCCTTGGAATGGACCTGATATAATCTTTCCAGTGGTTGCATTCCAAACTCTAATGGTCTTGTTCCAGGAGCCAGAGACAATATGCTTTCCATCAGGAGAATAGGCAACAGAGTTGACATAGTCTATGTGTCCCTGAAGTGGACCTGCCACAGTTTTGCCAGTAGTTGCATCCCAGACTATAATGTTCTTGTCCCTTGAACCGGACACAATGTGCTTTCCATCAGGAGAATAGGCAACACAGTTGACAATGTATGTGTGTCCCAGGAATGGGCCTGCCACAGCCTCACCAGTGATTGCATTCCAAACTCTAATGGTATAGTCTGAGGAGCCAGAGACAATGTTCTTCCCATCAGGTGAATAGGCAACAGAGTTGATACCTTTTGAGTGCCCCTGGAGTAAACTTGCCATGGTCTTGCCAATGGTTATATCCCAAACTCTAAGAGTCTTGTCATCTGAGCCAGAGATAATTTGCTTCCCATCAGGAGAATAGGCAACAGAGTTGACATGGTGTGTGTGTCCCTGAAATGGACCTGCCACAGTTTTGCCTGTGGTTGTGTCCCAAACCCTAATAGTCTTGTCCTGAGAGCCAGAGGCAATGTACTTTCCATCAAGGGAATAGGCAACAGAGTTGACAATTTTTGTGTGCCCCAGGAATGGTCCTGCAATAGTTACACCAGTGGTTGCATCCCAAACCCTAATAGTCTTGTCATTTGAGCCAGAGACAATGCACTTTCCATCAGGTGAGTAGGCAACACAGTTAACATAGTGTGTATGCCCCCAAAATGGTTCTGCCATAGTCTTGCCAGTGGTTGCATCCCAGACTCTAATGGTCTTGTCCCAGGAGCCAGAGACAATATGCTTTCCATCAGGAGAATAAGCCACAGATGTGACCCAGTTTGTGTGCCCCTGCAATGGACCTGCCAGAGTCTCACCAGTGGTTGCATCCCAAATCCTAATGGTCTCATCCCAGGAGCCAGAGACAATAGACTTCCCATTAGGAGAGTAAGCCACAGATGTAACCAAGTGTTTGTGCCCCTGAAATGGACCCACCACCATCTCACCAGTAGTTGCATCCCAAATCCTAATGGTCTCATCATAAGAGCCAGAGACAATGTGCTTCCCATCAGGAGAGTAGGCAATAGAAAGAACATCATCTGTGTGCCCCTGGAATGGATGTCCCACAGTCTCACCAGTGGTTGCATCCCAAACTCTAATTTTGCTGTCCTGAGAGCCAGAGACAATATGCTTTCCATCAGGGGAATAAGCCACAGATTTAACCCAGCTTGTGTGCCCTTGCAAGATATGAACCTCTGCTGGCCAACTATCTGGATGCCCCACTGCCATGGAGGCATGCTTCTGAAGATGTCCATACCAGAGTTTGCATAGTGGAGAACTAGTTGGGGTCTGGGGCATGGCTGATAGATACAAGTGAGGCATAGATCCTTGAAGGATGGGGGAAAACACTTGAATAAACCTGGAGGCTTCGGATGCCAATGTAGAAATCTCATGGCTCTGGTGCCAAGTTTTGTTAGTATTCTCTGTTTATGAATCTGGTTCAACACACCTTGGCCCAAGTGCTTAAGATGTTACAAACTGTTCGAGCGGAATGGATGGGGAGTACTCGGGAGACATGAGAGAGCAAACTAATGGCTTCGAGCCAGTAGGGGAAAAAGTCCTTGAAGAAGCAAGTAATCTCCGTCAATACTTCTGGTGTACAATCAGCATATTGCAGGTGGTTCATCCAATATCGGCAAGAGTATGACAAGTGGGAAGGGATGGCCATTTTGATCCGATTATCTAGGTCACGCACAGCGGTATTACAGAGACGGGAGTCCTTGAGGTCACAGATGTTGAACCGGAGTCTATCTCTCATACAAGCTAGCAATGCTCTTCCGAGGGACAGGGAGTGGTGGGGTAGGATCTGGATGTGAAAGGTCGAACTGCGAGATTTGTCAAGTAAGAAGTCGCGGAATGAGGAGTGAAGGGGACGAATAGGCTTGTCTTCATCAAACACCCCATCCAGCAGTGACCCCATCGGTTTGACGATATATTGCACACCCAAGCGTGTGTTTGTGTTGAAAAGGGAAGCCAGGGAAGCAAGAGACAGTGGTTCGTGAAGCGCAAGTATGACAGCCATAACGTCCTGAAAGGACTGGCGAGTTTTATCAGATGTGAATAGTTGACGTAGTATCGTCAGGTACAATTCATCCAGAGGCCCGACGGAACCTCCGGAGTCTCCACCTAAAAGTAAATCAACTTGGTCGCAAGGATTGGCTCCGACTTCCTGAATAAACTTGCATGCAGTGGCAGCCCACTGGAATAGACGCTGCGAACGATGAACGAGTACACGACGCCACTCCCCTTTAGCCGAGGACAAAGCTAGTTCGGGATAGTCGTCAAGAGAATGGTGGATGAACTTCTCAATATCTCTGTCAACAATTTCTGCAGCAATGTCACCCATTTGTATGTGAACTAGGTGTGGGCAGGATGCAAGTTTGGCAAGGATGTCGCTCTCTGGACGTGCTGTGATGAGGAAACGGAGGTTCCGCGGCAGAGAGTTTTCTGCGATTTGTGTGGAGACCGCTTCCAAAAGTTCTCGACGATGGTCTCGATCACCACTTTCATCAAGAGCGTCGATTATCACTACCAGTTGTTGTCCGATCGAGTCAAGGCTCCTGCTAGGCTCCACGATGAACCGCTCCAGTTGCTCTAAAGGCGATTTCGACGTGCGCAGTGCTCGATTATCTTTCACGATCCGCCAGAGCGCAGACTTGTACCGTGGATCGTGGTCGCACAGATCACGAGCGATAGTGCTGAACAAGTTGTGCGGATTCCGGTTGTTGGCGTCGCTGCTGGCGAAGCAATATGATGAGGCTAGCCTCTTTTGCCCGTCGTATAGTCGAGCGATCGAATGAGCGACCGCGGACTTGCCAGATCCAGCAACTCCAGTGAGGAAGCATACACGCGGCGCATCTTCGGCGGGATCGTTCAGAATCTCGCAAATCTGATGAAGAAGAGATTCCCGTGTGCCAGCCAGGCATCCCTTTCCCCGTTCATATCTAGCTTCAGCATACGGCATGTCATTCAGGTCAATCGACGCCACTGCGTTGCACATTCATGAGCGCCTTGACCATAATCCGACGAGGCTCACACCTACCGATGTTCTGTACTACGTCTGCCATACGAACGACCGTAATTCCTGTCTGCAGTGTGATACCATCCAGAAATGCCGCTTTCAGCTCACGCAATTTATCCTCGTAAGCCGTGATCTTCGCATCGACATCGGAGATCGCGTATTTCGCGGTGCGAACCCCTACATACTGCTGTCAGTCATGAACGTCACAAGTCGGCAACGACTGACAGAAGCTGTTTGGCTTGGTGTAGTCGATTATGAAGTAAGCACATTCCGTCACTTGCTGTAGTACGAGTGTGATGATCTTCTCATGTTTCTCGATCTTCTTCAACGGCTCCGCATCGTCGACGAACGCGAAGACGTCCTTCATCGCACCTGCCAAGCGAACGATCTGCTCGTCACGATTCTTCTGGATTATGAGCACCTGTACGACGGATCGGCCATGATCAGCGATAGCACGAATTGTGAGGGACAGACAGACTTTGCTCGCGGCTGATATAACGGACCAAGCCATCGACGCATAAGGATGAACCTACAGGTTCAGACAGTGAGCAAGCAAAGCGAGAAAATGAACGCCACTACCGCTGCAATATTAGTCACGATCTTGTCGAACAGCTCCACCCTACGCAGGAGGATGCCCCACGTATTCTCGAATGCCTGGGCTTCTGTGACGACGATTGTCCCAGCGTTGGCCACTGAGGCCACAAGGTTAGCAGCCATTGAGGTGGAACCGAGTCTGCCTATCGCTTCTGTCGCTTGGGTGACGGCGGTGGTAGCTTGAAGTTGGTCTGCAATAGCACCCTCGAGTGGTTGGGTAGTGAACGCAAACTTGATCGTAAAACCGGTAAGATCGGACCCATCAGTGGCATCCTTGCGAAGACAATCTTCGAGTACTGGTTACAGAGATTGCGTCAACGGAAAATGGCCCACAAGGGCTGTTTGTACCTCCATTGTTCAACTTTCCCGTCATGTCCTCGATGGTGTAGTTGAGAGCCCCAATGAGTTCGAATTGCTTCTTGAAACGATGCTTCTGGTAAGCTTTTACGAGCAGAGTGGAGGACCTATCGGCTCCATCCCTGACAAGATTAAGTTTCCTGGAATGGGGGGAAAATGAGTACCAACAAAGAGAAATCTTGATCCCAACGAGTGAGTCTCTTCTTCTCCTCTCCTGTGGGCGTCTGCTGCGTGGTATCTCCTATAGAGAACTGGACATAGAATTGTCTCCGAGGCGGGAGTTTGCGCCCCACATGAGCGCGAAGTTCGATATCTGACAAAAGCAAACTCGCAAACGATAGGAAATCTGGTCATTGAACCGCACCTTTAAAAGTGACCGCTGAATTGGTCCTTGGAAACGCTCAGCACTCTCACTACATTATTAGCGAAAGTCATACATACATGTTTGAATCCTTGAATTTCTAGCCGTAATGAGTATGTGTATTCGGGAGAAGTTTGTGAGCAAATTGATAACGACTGGGAAGAGGGAGATGAGAGCCGAACAAGCGTCAATGCGTTGCGATGTGGCGAACAGGGACCCTGACTGGTCCCCTGTTTTGTACCTGTCGTCTTATCTGTAGCAGCCTTGCACGGCGCCCAGACCCAAACCTACTGTATATCGCTCCGCGTTCGTCCCTACCTATTTCATGCGAACCTTCAATTCGCTGACTCGCACCCAAGATCTGTATCCCGTACATTGGTCTCGACCTGTCTTGTGTCATCCGACTGGCATCTATACAAGGGCTTGACTCAACCCAGTTGGTGTTGATCGCTTTCCTAACACCAATCATGGGGTATCGCGTCGAATAAACTTCAATCCATCAAACAGCGCGGGACTGTGGTACAATTCACAATATCCGTGGGTCCATATGTCATCTCCACTCCCATTTGGAGCCTCAGATGATCCTTTGCATGAACCCAGAAACGCGTTGGGTTACACATATACCTGCGCGCAATCCTGTGCATAACAGTATCTTCCTCTGTTCATCCTTGCGAATGTTGGGGCCAAAGCCCGTGGTAAGCCCGACTCGCCTTTCATAACGATCAGCATTCAAGATATGTCAGACCCTGAAGAAAACGGGCGACTGATATGGCTAGACATCGGGGAGAGTGAGATCGTCAGCAACACGACCATCACCGATTGATCCCTGACTGGAGCATACCTTGGTCCTTGCGCGACGATACATAGATGTCAAGTTGCAGAATTAGTCTGCTCCCGTCTTGTCAGGACGTACACAGAAGCGAAGCTGGGCCCCGGCGATTGACCGTATCGCAGACGGATCATGGACAGCAAGTAATGCTACCGACAAAGGTGTTAGGAACACCTAGTAGTGCCGTCGTTTTCGAGCCGGGCTCCTAGTACGACGAGTGCTTGATTTCCTGTGAGGACACTGTCCAGTAGTGTAGATATAACAGCCGTGGCCTCATCACGTCTCTTTTTTCAAGATACGGAAAAGCCTTTCGTGCTGCCCCACCGCAACCATGATGCGGGATGTTTCAAACAGCCGTAAATAGTGTTGTCTCTAATAACTCCTCACATGTCGAGCGACAACTCAGGTGATCTCATCACAAGTTAGACTGCCCACACTGACCCCGCCGCAGAATACAAGGAAGCATTCGCGCTTTTCGACAAAAAGGGCACCGGCGCCGTCCCAAGGGAGACCCTCGGCGATCTCCTACGTGCGCTCGGCCAGAACCCGACGCAGGCAGAGGTCGCAAACATCGTCGTGTCTGCGCCCCGCGACGTCGATTATAAGACGTTCTTGACCATCCTCAATCGACCCGATGGGTTCAAACCCGCTGGAACGCCAGGTTCGTGCATCGCGCCCATGATCGGGGCGATCGCTCACAGTCGCTGCAGAAGAGTTCATTCGGGGGTTCCAGGTGTTTGACAAGGACGGAAACGGCTTCATTGGCGTTGGAGAGCTCAAATATGTGCTTACGCAGCTCGGGGAGAAGATGACAGAGGAAGAGGTGGATGAACTGCTCAAGGGCGTACAGGTTGGGAGGTATGTCGTGACATCGTCTCGTGGGTCTGCGCTGAGATTGCCGCTGCAGTGATGGCAATGTCAACTATGAATCATTTGTCCGCACGATCCTAAGCCAATAAACTGCATCCCA
>JBBPMS010000011.1:28346-48663 GCA_038090435.1 Phylloporus scabripes | reverse complement strand
GGGATAGAATCTCTCCTAACCTTTTCACAGACTGGGTCAGTGTATTTGATCATGACCAGATCATGCCTTACTTTTTTTTTACAGCAATCCTCAAGATAAACGGGGAGAAATTGTTGCAAATTCAAGATGATGGAGGGTTTTTGAAGTAAGTTCTCTATTCTGTGCATTAGTCGCAGTCATTCATATTCTTTTGCAGCTTGATGAGAGAGTATTTCGCATCTCTCGGAGAGTCAGCGCACCCAGATTCGCTAGACCCGAGGGCACGTGCCATTACACGCTTTCAGGAGCTCCTCCTGGTATCCTTTCGCGAATTCGCAGTGATCACTGATGAGACGATACTCTCGGAGCGGCGCAAGTACCGTAACGAAATCGTCAATAGTATTGAGAACTTCTCCAAACGGGCCGCCATCCGGAATCTCAAGACGCTCGCGAGGTTTACAAAGGAACAGGCAGGCCTAATCTATGATGCGCTTTACAAAGCAATGTGTGTAGAGCCACCCCCACCAACTGTCGCGCCCCCACCCTCCCTGCTCGTCAGCACTGACAGCACACTGGAAAGACCCGAAACCAGAATCGGGCTCAAGACTTTCAGGGTGTTCCTGAGTGAAGTCTTGACCTGGGCGCGGGACGAGAAGATTGTGCTCAACGGCTTTCAGGTGTGTATGTCTTCATACTGGTAGTTTCCGTCTGATATCTCATCTTGGTTTAGCAACGTGTCGATCGCGAGGTCGCAGACCACGAACTTATTGATAGGCTTTTCTACTTTTGGGATACATCTTGCAAAGGGTCTTTATCATTCCAGGTGGGTTCTACAGCTAGATTGTCATTTCTGTGCTTGATTTGGCATTAGGACCTAGTTTCTGGATTAGACGGCGTAATGTTTAACGATCTGATGGAAAGTATAGAATGGTTTTTCAACTTGCATGACAAGAACAAGGATGGATATTTGACAAAGGACGAGGTTTTAACACTCTCAGAATCTTTCTTGGCGAGTCGGTCAGACGGTATAGTATGTTATCATCTAACTGGAGCCCTTGTAGTTCATCTTCCGGCATGAAATCGGTGACGCCTACTTGGGCGCTGTTAGCCGTTTCATGACGAATGCTTTTGAGTATGGCGATACCCTCTTGCCACAAGAAACAAATAGTGAGACCGGGAAAACCGAACCGCAGCAAATAGGGCACAATCAACCTTATCTTAATCTTGCAACGTACGTGATAGCACAATAGATTTGAGTGACTTTATTGACCGCAATTGAACAGTTTCCGAATGGTCGTCTTGGCCGATGAAATACTAGAATCATTCTTTGAGACTGATTTGATAGCGTCGTTCAAGCTAGAGCCTGTTCCCGACCTGGAGTTGCCCACTTCAGGCGGAGGCTTCTTGGAAGACCTTTGGTCCAACATCGCAACAAAGGATAACAAGAAGATGTTTCACAAACTCAGCGACGAGCTTGCGAAGACGATCGGCAAGCACCAGGTCATCTACCGGCCTACCATCGGGCGTTACACCAAGTTGGAAGAACCAAAGGCACGCGAGTCGCTCATCTCGCCTGCGCCAGCGTCGACAATTGCATCTAATGGTTCGGGCACTCTGACGACATCCTATGGATCGTCTACCCTCACCATTGACGCCCTGGCTGCGCAGGACGGTGGTTCTGAGCAAGCATTAGCTTCTGCTTTCTCTCCCCTGCCACACGTCAAGGCAGTCAATGCAGCGTTCATGGAAAGGACACCGTTTGCCATTGATGATGCAGGAGACGACGACGATAGTGATCTGGATATGGTTCATGGAGAGGACGACGACCAAGTCATGGACGAAGTCGACGCTTTCCTTGAAGCTCATGATTCTGGACTCACGGATGCAGACAAGGAAGTTGCAAAGGGTGAGCATCTCTAGCGCGTGCGAAATGGTGCCCTGCTTTAACTTGGACCAAGATCTTCTCCATGCTAAACCCGTATGAGCGACGGGATCGGTGGCCAAGCACGAAGTATTTTCTGTACTTTTACTACATAGGGTCTACATGTATATTGACCGGATGACACGCCAAGTTGCGCGACAAAACAAGATAGTACATTGATACAGGATCCTCGGGGAACATACTGTAAATCCACTGGAGATATGTTAAGCAGGGGGCCCTCGATCTGACCATATTCGAATTGTGAGGTCTGGCTCTATTGAACCGGACGCTATGATATTTTGATGAGGATGGGTCTAGGAGAACCATGATCGATTGCACTTTGTCGAAATGGGGAAAATCTTACGGCTACAGCGACAGCAATACCTGGGAACTTTCATGAACACAACTCAGTGGTTTCCAAGAAGATAGGCATACCGGAATGGGCCTCCAAAGTTTGTGCAACTTCACGACTCTGCAAGTCCCAAATGTACACCTTATTGTCTTCGCTACCCGACACGATCCATTTTCCGCCGGTAACACTGAAACAAGCGGCAATACAGTACTTCTCGTTCTTGTGGCCCATGTACGTTTTCAAACATCGAGAAGTGTGATAATCCCACAGGCGAATTGCACTATCATGTGCCGTTGACAGGATATATTTTGAATTGGGTGAGAACTGTACGTGTTGACTGGCAATATCAAGTGAGGGTAGTTGAGAGAGCGGGGGCAAATATACCATATTGTCTCGTTTCCCTCTGTCAGTGTCTTGAGACATTTACCTGTGGTAGTATTCCAGATCCGACTACAAAATATGTCAAGCAATTGCCCATGGCCAGACAAAGGCGCCTCACATCAACCCATCCAGTGCACAAGAGACGATAAGCGTGGCATCTCGGTTGAAATGGACGGCGGTAACATAGTCCATATGCCCATTCAACGTCTTGGTACACTTGCCTGAGTAGACAAACTGAGCAGCAGGGTGACAACGGTCCACATGACATACCTTTGGCGACATTCCAGATCCGAACGTCGCCGTCGCATCCTCCAGACACCAACAGATCAGACGCGACGCTATAGTTTACGCAAAACACAAAGTTGGTGTGACCCCGCAGGTGTTTGATAGTTAGGCCCTAGCTTGTACCGTGTTTCCAGGAGAGGTATGTTAGTGGGAGGATGAACGCACGGTGTCTACGTTCCATATCCGTATGGTCGTGTCGTCCGAAGCGGATGCGAGGTACGTGCCGTCTGTGGACCATGCGATGTCGGAAAGTCCCTTGGTGTGGCCATTCAGGTTCCGTATCAATTCTCCGGTAAACGGAGACCATATTTTGATCACGTTGTCGGCGGCTAGGGACATAACTGCTTATGGGGCAGGAGGACAAGAGTGAGCGAGGCGCATACCGCAGGACGCGAGAAGTGTCCCATCGGGGCTGAACTTGACTGCTGAGATGGATTGCGTATGTCCCCGAAGAGTATGCCTGAGTTGGTAATTGGGTCGTTCGCGATGAGGCTGCACAACTTGCGTGGATGGTTGCACCGGCACTGGTGGTGGGACGGTGACCGGAGGCGGGTTATCGGGGATTTGAGGGTCATCTTCAGTTGTTTGTGATGCGTTATCGTCGTCCGTGGTTGATTCGTCCATACCAGCCAGCGGATCCATCATCGGGGAATAGATAGATAGAGAAACTGGACGAGTTTACACGTGTTTGGCAGAGGCTTTGAGAAATAACAAAGTCAAACAACATTCAGTTGTCCCATTGATAGATCAGAATCTCAGCCATGTCGAGACTGTTGTCTCCTCGCCAAGCGATTCAAGTGTCTTGTATATTGTCCAGGCAAAGCTCCAGCTCCATTAGCTCAAAAGCAGTGTTTCAAAGCTCAGGCTCTGCCGAGTTCCTTGCCTCTGCAACGGGTGTAAATTCGTTTCCGCGATTCAACCAACTTCCAGAAGTGAGTCGAGATTACTTTACATGTAACTGTTTCACTACCCGATTCGTAGGTGATTGTGACTGGTAAGCAAGCACAATCTAAAATACCTGTTCGTTAGATTGACAAGATTAGGTAGAGCAAATGTAGGCAAATCATCGCTGCTCAATGCTGTTCTTGGGCGCAAAGATTTGCTTTTTACGAGCAAGAAGGCGGTTTGTGACTCACCCCATCTTCATTTCGGTGTTCACAGCATTTGCAGGGTCGTACCCAGGCTCTGAACTTCTTCAGAGTTGGTCCCTACCCTGGTAAGCTGATTGTTGTCGATTCCCCTGGATACGGTTCACGAGGCCGCTCGGAATGGGGCACTGCATTTAACCACTACATCACATCTCGCGAAGAGTGAGTGATTCATTTCAACATATCTAGACCTTTTGAGTGATCCGCCGACGCCCAAAGGCTCCGACGGATATACATACTGTTTTCTGGCCCTCATGGCTTACGGACCACCGATGAAGCCATGCTAGCTGAATTGGACGCCCAGGTTCAACGGTCAGGTGGAACAAAGTTCACATTACAAGCGATAATCACGAAAGCGGATCAGCTTGGGAACTTGGGTCGGGAACACGTGGATCGGATGAAGAATGCCATTTTCCAAGCCGCGCCAACCTGTCTACCGCCGATCATTACCGCTTGCCCCCCAAAGAGCCCCAAGTTTGGCATGGAGCTTATCCGTAAATCAATAACTGACTGTTGTGGGGTATGAATTCACACTCGCCCATGATACCAACCCCACCAGTTCTACTGTGGGCTATGCAGTGAGTCCCTTTTACACACTTAGTCGTGTCACAAACTCTATGTTGATGCTTCATCGGTAGCCCGTTCTCAGCACTAACCCTTATAAACCTATACTCAATTGCGGGCTCATCCCGTCGTATGCTGTGGTCGCACGTTTGGCATTGTTTATACAACCCTGTGATTTTCACTCATTCAAGATGCCGAGGCGGTGAACAACCCTGCTATCCCGTCTCGCGCCTCATTGTTGGACTGTCACTAATTCTATATGTGGCGGAAGCTGCGGAATGCAATCATCGGCCCATTGGAATAGATGTTGTAAATGTGTGATGTTCATTTCGACAAGCACTCCGCATGCACCTAGCTCGTCTTCAAATGCGATCTTCAGGTACATTGTAGGTTTCTACTATTATTCGAAAGATCACCGTTTATTCGTTTCTCTTGTCTTCCCACCCAGTGTTGCCTACCGCCACATCTCAATCACGAGATTAGCTTGAAAGAGTTATATCATTCTCGAGAGACTCACACGCACTTGACATAAATTACGCAAAGTGGCACTCTTTGGCGGAGACTGCAGTTCCAAAGATGGTGACATGCGACCTAAGTGCGATGCTAAGTACACTACAAGGTTTGTACAGTTGATTGACCAATCAAGAGAAACAATAATTCTTTCTATCTCCTTCGGTGTTCTCGGCGCTGGGCGATCTTCCACGGTGTCGGATCTAGGTCCAGTTGAATACGCGAAGGACACGTGGGACTAATCGCCTTCGCCGTGAGTTACTTACAATCTATTGCACGTTGCCTAATGTGCTGTTTTATCAAGATGGCGGTGGTCCCGCCATTCAACAATCAGTACGCCTTGCCTTATCTATGACGTGTTGTATATGCAAGGCAACGAGGCATTAGACATATTTGCACTGGAATTTGCACTGGATTGTGGGAGGGTTCGAATGTGCGATCCGAATAAGTAGTCATCGATAGACAAAAGGATTTATTATAGTTTCGCATGCTTGACCCGTGCAATGTGTTCAATTGAGTATTCACTTGGAACCCTTCCGTTCGCACGTCAGGAAGATGTTGCCCCGTGGACATGCAAACCCTGATGCACGCGAGAAAGAAGCAAAATGCGATTACGACAAGGTAAAGACTGTACTGTGTATGCGACCCTGAGCTGCCTCCACCACTGGGGTGTAGATACGCCCAGCGAGACGTTAAAGCAGCTTCACACAGCGGTGAAACATTTATTACAGGTCAAAGAGCAAAACCTCTGCAATGTCCTGACCATTATTTTCTAGTAGAAGCTCTGCACCTGGCTCGTACGCCAAATATGCCCCGTCTCCTTCCCGTAACTCGACGTGCGGTCCGCCAGCCTGAGATGCGATTCTCAGAATAGCACCTCTCGGAGGGCCAGGATTGTACCCCGATTTCTGGATCACATGGATGTATCCCTTCTTCTTCCCGGTCTGACCGTTTCCGACCGGTGCATGGACGAGCGAGACGCCTGGATGAATCAGAGAGGCGTACATCCGAAGCTCAGATCGAATCGGCGCGGGCCCGCTGTCTTCTCTGCGGAGCGACGTCCCGGCAGAATCATCGGGGGCGACGAGCAGCACCAACCGATCCTTCTTCTCTTCGTCCGTAAAGTGTCTGGAGGAAAGGGATTGAGCGCACGGCCCCAGAGGTGGCAGACAAGACGCACCTCGTAAAGTAGGCAGGCTTTTCCCGACCTTGGCCGGGGCGGGGCGACGCCCATATCTGGCAGAAATAAACGTCCTTGTCTCCGTGCGCTTTTTCGGAATGGGATATCCCGGTTCCCGTGGACGTCATCTGGAGCGCACCGCGGGAGAGAATCTCTGTGTTGCCCATGGAGTCCTGGCTAGGAGTGCATCAGCCATGATCGGTCTGCCGAGGAATGGCCCTACTGCTCGAGCTTTCCGTCGATCACATAGGAGAATATCTCATAATACTTGTGACTGTGGGTGTCGAATCCTGTATTGACGGCGACGCGATCTTCGTTGAGGACGCGGAGGACGCTGTACGACTCGTGGCGCGGATCAAGATAGCTGAAATTGCAAGGTGAGTCGAGGACGAGAAGGATGCTATGGACATGGCGAACCTGGCGAAGGAAAATGTATGAAAAGTCTTGAGCCATCCGTGGTCTGCGTGGCCCCGCTCGTTGCTGCGGCGTGGGCTGATTTGGACTGCCTTGTCCGAACTCATGATGGTGGCAATTGAACAAGCTGAACGTAGGGGTGATTTCGGCAATGGATTGCAGTTACGGTGCAAAATTGTGCGTCGGATGAACGAGGATATGATGGGTTGATAGCGAAACGCTATCATACGAGTGGCTTTATACCGTCTGGATTGTACGACCGGCAATCGTTGAGCTTAGTGAGACCGAACAGGGGCATTACCTTTACAGGCAATTGGACACTCACGCGTTCACACGCAACGCACCTTCTTGCTGTTACAGCGACCCGGGCCTTTACAAAGGCACTTCACGGAATACAACGGTTTGGTTTACAAATAGTCTCAAGATGGTGCTGAGCTTTGCACGACCTTCGGGAATTACGTCGGTTGGATTGTAATCCACGGGCAGCGTTATCCGTCAATGATTATTCCATATCTGAAGACGCAATGGGTCACAGTGGGTATCGCCCCAGATTGTCGCTTTTGCACAGGTCGTACGTGGCAAATCTATCCCGTCACCCCTCAATCGCACCGCTATCATCAGACGAGCGGCGATTTCATTGATGGTGGCACCTTGTGGTTTGGAACAAGAGTATCACATGTCACCAACGGAAGCGGGGGTAAGTCGCAGTAATTAATGAGCGTCGGTGGCGAACAACTCAGCCCGCTAATCTATCACAGCTGTCCGCCTGTGCGCTATGCTAGTAGAGAGCGACATGCGTGGAAAGACACGTACAGGTATGCAATCCACAACTCTCGCACAAGCACAGATGTCAGGTACACGTCAACCATGCAATCAAGCCAATAAATTTCCCCGACATGTTCCGCGGCCACCGTGTCCGTGGCCTACAGGAAAAAACAGCCAACCTCAACGTTCTCGGTTAGCAAAACCTACCCGCCAATGATGTGCAAGAGTTATTGTGTTTGTTCCCACCTGCAACGCTTTTCCCCTTGTAAGAATACCTCTTGTCCTATCAATATACCACACGTAGTAGGCTCTTGGATACACTCACGTTACTTCAAGACGCCGGGTAGGAACGCAGGATGCAATCCACTTGTCCAGTTCTCAAAAGAGGTCAAATCACGCCTCAGTGTAGCCAAGGCCATGTGATGGACAACCGTCTCCCAGAGACCAACTCACCTTCTTTTCGCATCGTCACCGCACACGTTTTCATTCCCGGGTACCACCTGGACGAGGGGACTCATATCCGAACACCAACGCACACCTGACGTGTCCCATGATCTGAAGGGGCACGCCAGTCGGGTGCCTTCGGATCTCGTTCCGGCCGTCTCGAATATGATTTCGTCCCACACAAATTGTCGGGTCGGACAGGCGCTCGTGCACGATTTCGAGTTGGTATTTTCCAATTCATGGCGTTCCCAGTGCTGTCATGATCTCGTTTTTCTGGGAAAAAACGCGTCCGGCGCGTTACCACGTCGAGGTGAGAAACTAGGTGTACATTTACCGGCCTCGTTCAACGCGTTGTTCCGCCGGTCTGAACGAGTCAAGAGCCAGAGCGTGAGAGAGTCGATGGGCTTTTCTCCTTTGCAAGATCTAGGTCTGGTACGCTCAGATGACATCACTTTTGCTCATTACACTCCAAGTATTTTAGCAAGGGCGATACGTGGAGCGGCTCTGCTCCAGACCACGTCTACACAAACAACTGTGCTGCCACATTCGGAATGTTCATTGGACCGGCAGAACAAACATGAGCGGCATCTCCATGTCGACATTCCCTTGGCCGTTCCCCATCGCTGAGATGGTTGTCCCATACCACCATGACGTCCTGGCCATATGGCCGGGCCAAGCATTCCTAAAGACGTGGAGCGGTGGCGTTCCCCCATTTCAAATGGCCACACCTTGAGAAGACCCTGCCTGGTATCCCGAGGTGTGGCGAGAAAAAAAAAAAAACTAGCTCGCCCTGGCTGCCCGACCCTGAGACGTGTGGTGCGCGTCTGTATCATCGATCAGTTCTTGGACATCCGTACGACGGCATCTCACGACCTGTCAGACCAGCTGGGCGTGCTTCTCTCGCGATTAGCGTTCTGAAGTGATCGACGTGAAACGAGGAATGGATCCAAGCGCCCGCGTTCCTGAACAGGCACAGCGTTTGGGTTCTCGAGCCGCACGTCGAGGCAACAGAAGGCGGCAGTATGTACTGACATATACTGTACAAAAGATCGAGTAACTAGAGTCCACGACGGGACGTGTGTATGTAGAGTACTGCACAAAGCCAGGGAGAACCCCCACAGGGAGGGACGTCAGGCGTGGGTCGACCTTGCAAGGGCCAGAGAAAGGCACGGCACCACAGGGCCAGCTCGCATCACCAAAACCGGGTGTCTTCAGGGGGTATCTCGCGCAGCACCCGAAACATGACAATATTCGATGTCAAACTCGAAAACTGCAGCCGCGATCAGCACGCCACGCAGTCGAGTGTATAGTTGAGACGTACCCCGTTACCGATAAACACCTGCGCGCGCTGCCCGACCAACATATCCATCGCCTGGGCAACCGGCTTCGCCTCCCAGCTTAGCACCAGATCTCGGCTGCTCGTCACAGACTCCCATTGCTTGATCTCGAACAGCGCCGTTTTCAGATCAGCCAGCCAGGCCGCGTCCCCGTTCGTCATGAGGTACACCCGCTTGAGCTCCCGGCTGTGTCCATACACCTTGTGCTGGTCTTGCAAGACCTCTTTGATGCGCGCCACTATCTGTGCGATCGTGGGGAAGCAGCGCGCGTGGTAGAATTGCACCTTTTCCTCGTCACTGCCACTGTACGGCACGTGGAACTTGTCAGGGAGCGTTGCAAACTTGTTGAAGCCATTCCAGTCGGAGCCCCACTGGGCGAGGTGGGTACAGTGCTCCGAAAAGTCACCCCGACGGATGTGGAGCACGAGCAGACCCTGGATCGGGTCTATCCGCGAAGCAGGGAGCACTGGTGCGACGTCGTGCATCTGCGTCGGAACGGGGGACGGTGAGGAACGTAGGTAAGATGGTAGGAACCGGGAAGGGGGGGTGGTCGCGCCAAAGAGGTGTGCATTGCGCGCAAATGCGTCCAGGACAAGGGGGGACCAGGAAAAGTTGCGGAGGACGGGGGACTTGGAGAGGCGTGGCCAGAGGGAGAGGATCCGCGTTGAACCGAATAGCCTGAAAGGTTGGGTCAGCGGGATACGCACGTGCAGGGTGAGTGCGCACCATATCTCAAAGAGCTGGTTTGTACCCGGTTGCGTCTGGAGGCAGGGGTCGTTAATCGAGTTGAGCTTGTCGACCCAGATGTCGAACACGCTGGATGCAGGGACGTTGTTGTCGTAGCGGATGGACTCGCTGACGACCTGGTCGCCGTTCAGGATGACGGGGTTTGGGCAGACCTGCTTAAAATAGTCCTTGTGAACGGCGCGTGGGGTCGGATCCCCAGGGTCGAACGCAGAGCCAATGATAGGACCTGAAACGCCGTCAGGATCAGGAAGTGCAGAAGTGCAGGAAGAGCCGCACCACTGATGATGGCTGAAAGGGGTATTCTGGCGGGGATCAGTTTACCGTTGAATTCCGAGTACTCGCGATCGTCGCGAGCCCAGGTGTAGTTGTCAAAGACGAAGCTGTAGAGGGTGAGCGGGGAGTTGTGCTGGACGGCGGGACTCACGCTCTGTTTGTCTCGTGTGCGAGGAGGGCGTTGAGGAGGAGCTCCTGCATGAAGTTACCCCAGCCCGAGGCTGGGGAGGTCAGGCGCAGCGGTTACGACACGCAAAAAGCTCACCGGTGACATGGTTAGGCACCCAAAAAAATTTAGCGTCTCGACCCTCTGGGAAAGGCAAGGAGAGGTTGTGCTGTGGGAGATGGCGTTCATAGTCGTGGTAGGCTTCATAAAGCGGAGGTAAGGCGTGGTGTGGGATGTCTTGGGGAGGGGGTGTGGTTGGGCCAGGGTGGTGTACGTAGAGCCATACGAGGACGGCAAAGGAGAGGAGGAGGAGGAGGAGGAGACGGAAGAGGCGTTTTGGGAGGGGCGCGACGGGGTCTGGTGGGCCCATGGATGGTGGTAACACAGAAAGTGGCGCGGGGGGAGAAAAAGAGTCACAGGCTCAGGCTCAACGTTCAATCTCACGACGATCACGACGGCGTTAGTGACCCTGCTCTCACACCGCGGTGATCTGGAAGAACAATTATGTACGATGTCTCGGACGAGGTGTTACCGAATCCAGGTGGAATGGACGCAGCATGCTCCGGGGTTTGTCCCACAGCACCTCTCCCATGTCAGTGATTAATATGGTATAATTAAGCGCGACAGATACTGTACAGGCAGTGCAGAAACTACACGGGATATGCTGCAGAATAGGCGTGGGTTATCGTACAACAATGCAAGAAAAAAAAATATCCAAGGTTATTCGAAATTGTATTCCACCGCGACGCGGCACGCTTCCGGCACCTCTGGATCCCGGCCGTGTTTTTGCAGACTCGACTGCGACGGAAAGAGGGCATCGCACGCGGGACAGGGGTGTCCAGACAGCCTTGATATCCGCGAGCGTTTTGAGGAATGCGACACCTGCAGGGCGTGAGCGGGCGCAGAACAGGACAGCGAATCACGCACGGCATCGTCATCGGTCTGATGCGGATGTGTCTTTCTTTTCAGCGGCGTCCGTGTCTCTGCGGGCCCGTCAGCGGGCACGGGGCATGCGGAACGGGGACGTACCGGACGGGTCGCAGGTGGCCTTGACAAAGCCGTCTCTCCAGGCATGTACGCGCTTCATGCGGACAGAGTACGTGTCGTCTGTCCAGGGTATCGGTGCGCGCTCTGGATCGGCGTCGTCTGGGGTGACGATAGAGGAGCAGTACGAGGAGCAGTCCTCGTCAGACTCGGAGTCGGACGGGCAGGAGTCGGAGGAGGACTGGAGGGACGAGATGGGGCGGGGTGGTGGTGGAGGACCCTCGACGAGCTGTATGATCTGGATGGCGTGGGGCTCGCGGACGACGAGGTGGTTTGGGTGTTTGAGGTCGCAGTCGATGACGAGCTCGGACGGGGCGAACATGACGGCGGGCATTGGAGGGCAGCGAGAATTCAACGAGCTGCATTTTATAAACAGGCGATTTGCCACGCATGAGAAAGACGAAGAGATCCAGGTAGAGATTTCCTTTTTAGGATTAACATCAGATCTCAGATTCACCCACCCTTTTCAGGCGGAGCTCATCAAAAAAAATATTAAAAATTAAAAGAAAAAAAAACTAAATCCAGTGACCCTGCTCATGGTCGCATCGGTGCCAGCCAAGCCTCCGCCGCCTCAAACTGGTCAATCAGCTCCCGCAGCACCGCACCCTCCGAGTGTAGCTGCCGCATGGCAGTCAGCGCCTGCACACATGTCAGCCTCGCACAACGCACAACCTCCCCACTTACAACGTCCCAGAACCGGAAGCCTCGCTCCACTTCTAGTTTAGGCAGCTTCACACCCGGGAACGTCTCCTCGCAGATCTCCAGCGCCATCTCCTTGCACTCCTTCACCCCCTCCGCATTCGGATCCCGCACTCGCGTTTGGTTATTCAGGTGCGTCAGCGTGTCCAGGTACACCTTCGCCAGCACCCCAAACCCTGTGTTCACCTCCGCCTGGAACGGCAGCGATATCGTGATGTCCAGCAAATCGTCCCGCGCACGACGCGCATCGTTCCGTAGCAGCATGTTCAGCGTAGTCACCTCCAGCAGTGTGCGCAGTGCCCGTGTCAGCGACCGCACAAACGAGTTGAACACAAGCAGTTCACGCGACAGCGGCGCAGACCATGGCTGTGGCTGTGATCTTCTGTCAGCCATGCCCTCCGCTTCGTCTCCCAACCCACCTTGAAGTTCAGTGGCACAATGCTCAGTACCCGCATCACGAGCAACATGCACGACTTTTCATCCTCTGCAACCAAATCAGTACAGCCCACCCCGTGTGAGCCCCCTTACCAGTCCCAAAGCTCGGCCCCCCACTGAACGCCCGGCCTGACCACAAGTGTCCATGCATCACCCCCGCTCTCACCAGCTCCAGGAACAAGTACAGCGGCTCCTGGAACTTGTCATTCAGCCGCGCAGGCTTGATGGCGGCGTACATCGCCCTCGCCAATGGCGAATGCAAGTGTGAGTTCAACAGGAACCTACAGCTTCAATCCATCATATCATCCCCACCCAATCACCGTCACTCACCCCCGCAGTTCCAGGAATCGCCAAATCACATTGGCAACCACCTCGTCTTTTTTGTCCAGCTGTCCATTCGGCAGATTCTTCCCCTTGGTTCGCAACGCATGTTTTTCCGACGTAGTCGCGCCAAGACACAGCGTGAAATCGATCGTCGATGACTGCACCACCGTCAGCTTCGAACACGACAACGCACTCCACCCACGTTTTGTCGCCTCAGCTCTTCCTCCACGACCCCATAGCTCACGTTCCACCCTGCCACACGCTCCACCAGCTGCACCGTCTGCGCCGAATTGTGTTGTACCGGCTTTTGTCCATGTGGCGATGCACTTTCAAACCAAAAGTTGCCCATCACTTTGCGGTTGTTCCAAAACGTGTGCGTGACACTGCTGATGAGCGCCAACGCTGTCGCCCGCGGTCCCGTTTGCCCGTCTGTGATCACCTCCTTCACGAACCGCTTATACTCGGTCGTCTCACCATTGTCGAGTGGCGGCGGCTCCACAATTTGTCCATTCGTCAGCCACACGAGCGCCTGAGGACCCAAAAGACCGCGGGAGAGATAGAAATAGACTTCGTCCGGAAGTCGGTGCGTAAAGATCTCGTGCAAGTCCGACGGAATGTCCGCTGCAGTCGGGTGGTGAGGATGGTGGTTCGGGCCGTGGCTCGACGGCGTGTTGATCGCGAGCGGAAGCGGTACGACAGTTCCCTCGGACGATAATATCAGCGAATATTTGATCATGGACCGTGTGCGCGCGTACTGATCCGCATACTGGGTCGATTTAACGCCGTGGTGCTCCGAGAAGGCGGTTACGGCCGCGTGTCCGGATTTGTAGTACTTGACCATGTCGACGGTCGCCTTGAGCGCCTGGTCGTGCATGTTGGGTGGAAAGGTCGGCGAATGTTCGAACCCAACAAGGATGCCGATGTCGAGGAACTGGTCCTCGTTGACGCCGAGGTCGTTTAGGATCGTGCGCTTGGACGTGAACGTGAACGAGGGCGAGCTGGATGAGAGATCAAGTGAGGTAATCAGTTTGTCCACGCCCGGGTAGAGTAAGGTATCGGTGGGCCCGTAGATGGCATGGATATACGACTTGGGGTGTCGCACGAGATAGATGAGCTGGGTGGGGTCAGCGCTGCGTCGACAGTGAGAACGTGGGCGTACCTGTGCCCAGGCAACATATGGCGCGACGAGGAACTCGACGTTGCGGTGCCTAAAAACGCGGAGGACCATGCGCCACAGATCCCACTGGCTGAGGCCGCTACGGCCCTCGAAGAGCTTGATGGCCGCGTCCTCCTGGCCGGCCTCGTACTTTGCCCACGCTTCTCTCCTGTCCCTGCACGCCTCGTTGTATTCGCCGTGGTGCTGGTACTGTTTCCACCGCCTGGCGGGGAGGAGGCCGGGAAAGACGAAGACGGGCTTTATGTGCAATTTTTCAAGTGTGCGCAGATCGGCTTCGATGCGCTGTGTGAGGGCGAGGGGGAGACCGCCTGTAGCTGCGAGAAGCGGTTCGCGCGAGGGTGGGTTATCGGTGAGCTGCTGGAGGTAGTAGGACGCATCAATGCCCAGACGCGAGTCGGATAACACGTTGAGAGAACATGTCTGCAAGTGCTTCCGCTCAGACAGATAGTCTTTTTTCGAAAACAGCGTCAATTCATCACCCGAAATGAAACTTCCGCGACTTACTTTCAAGATGTTTTATGGGCATCGTTCCAACCGAATTCAAAAATGCCAAATGGTTGGGAACAACCACACGTTCGATTACATAATCACTAGGGTGCTGGTTTGGCAACGAGGTAAGGGCACGGGGACTCTAAGAGTTTGCCGTCGACTCTCACACCTTTGTGTCACTGTAAGTACTGTACTGACATCATCTGAGAATTTCTCAGAGTTGTGCCAAACCGGATCCCAGGTGAGTGCACGACAATAATTATGACCGTGTCCCCCTCACCTTACGAGATCTCCCACTGCCTTGCATGTTCGGCCAACATGCCATGAGAACGGGCGGCTTCTGGCCTCGAGTTCATTTAACCAAATTGGACGAGCGTTGGGTGTGCCCAGGGCTGCCATGTACTGGCTCAGACATGGCACGTTCTTGTGCACGTTGCGCCATGCAGGCGCACCAAAAAGTCACATGCCCGGCCTCGTTCGTTGTCCGTGGCGGGCTCTCACCGCTGATCAAGTAAGCATAAAATGCTAATCTTTTTTTTTTTCGCCGATTTCGCACCGACGCGTATCCGCTTTTCGAGCGCCGAGTGCAGATATGTTTATCTGACGCTTTCACGCGCGACGACCCGACCGACGCGCGACTCGGATCTTCAGAAACGTGCGTATTCCCCCGTACGGGTTTCATGGGTACCCTGTCGAGCCAACGCCACAATTATTGACAGTCAAACGAGCTCAGTCCCCCTTGTCGAATGGGGTCCATGGCGCCTCTTGGGTGCCGAGCAATAGCGACAAGGTCGTGGTAGAGCCCGGATCATGTGCCCCTGACTACCTAAAGTCCCGCGTTCAGGTTGGCGATCGCGAGTGAAACGCTAGGGCGTGGCTCCCGCCCATTGGCCACGCTAGGTCATCTGCGCGTTCATTGCAACGGCCTTGTCCTCTTAGGAGACTGCGGCGCGAGCGTGGATGACAGAAAAAAATTTTGGCTGTCGGTGACCCCTCCGTTGCGTAGTAGGTCTAGCCTTGTGACTGCGCTCTTGTCGGGTCAATGACGACATTGATTGGCATTCTGATATCTTATCCTCGATCTCGTTCGCAGGCACTGGGATGCACATGATCTCGCTGCGCATGGCGGCCAAACCGGTGCTCAAACACTTGGTGAGTAGCCGACGTGATGGATAGGGAGGTGCTCTAAGCGTTGATAGCGTACATAGCGTCCCCTACAGATCAACTCATTTGCCCGGGGGAAGAAAAGCGGAGAAAACATGCACAGCTGCGCCGAACGGAATGTTTTGCATTATGCGGACTTTCGGCACACTGAGCGCGCATTCTCGCGTATCAAGAGCCTCGACTTGCAGAATGGCAATTGGAGAAAACCCACAGCATCGCTCCCACCGCCTCCCCAAGGTTATCGACCATCCTATGTATTCCAGGGCCAATCTGTCAGACGTCGGACATGGCTGGGGTAACGCCACGCAATCCATCATAGAAGCGTGCCAATCCCATGTATAGTATTACAAGGCTTTATAATCAACATATCACATTCAATAAATGGTCAAAAAACTGATTATAAGGGATTATCACACTTGCCTTCTTTCTGTGATGTCGGAGAATGGTCGTCTGGCTCTGGGTCCTTGTTGTCCCCTAGTTTATGTTCGCGGAGCACCATTTCACTCTCAACTGCCGAGCGTTGTCAACAGTAGACATCCGGGAGTGCCCGCTGCGACGCCGCATCCCATTGCACGCACGTTCTGCGCCCTCTGCCCCACAATGCACTCCATTAGCCCTTTGCCATGTCGTGATCGGTAAGTGGCTCGCGGGAGGGGAAAATCAACCCCATGCGCAGATTAGCTTGAATCCGTGCATGCTGTTCTCTCAGTTGCTCGATGGGGCTTGTTGAAACAGCACCTGTCATGTCCAGGCGACACGGCATCAGTATGATGCGATCTGCTGAATTCCCACTGCGGCCGCTCGAGGCGGACGAACAATGCGACTGACCACCCAAGTAGGTTGCATCTCAGCTAGTGTCTTACGGAACAGATATCAACAAAATACGATGTTCCTTCAAACACCTAATACGCATACCTGAACAAACAAGTGTTAGCGAGCAGGGCTATTGCATGTCAATGATTGTTCCTTAGTCGGCACCATATAATGAATTTCGGGTCCCTCCCAGTGTCGACTGTCCCCCTTGACCGGGCTTACGGATCGGTCACCAGTGAAAACAAGTGTCACAGATGTGTTTTGTCGCGCTGCTCAGGATGACAACCGTCGGGAGACCTTAGCAAGTCCAGGCATGTTGAGGTTATTGATGCGTATCCCTGTAGACATGTGCCGTAAAAGTAATCGCAATGACTCAATGGTGTGTCAATGGCCTTACGCTGGCGGTCCCGTATACTCCGAGCGCATCTCCGGGCTACACTGTCTTTTCATCACATGGAGAAAATGCTTCGCCCTCGGACTCTACGGCCCAAACACGCTACGCCATGCAGGCGTCATCGACTATGATCGTTTGGATCGCGTCCCTTTGCCCACTGTAAGAGCGTCGCTGACAGCTGCCAAGTCATAGCATCTAGCCCCATCGGACACTGGGATGAACGCAGGTACAGCCGATCGGACGGCGTATCACAAGGCCGGCTCAGCTCCTTTTTTCGTTCCAGGGCATCAAGATTGACTGCACTGTGCAGGAATGGGAAAGTAAATCCGGTAGATGGGTCCAGCCTCGTGGACGCCATGCAAGCGAGCCCTCCATATTCGCTTCTCGGAGCTGCTATCTTGGCAATGGTGCCGCGGATATAGTCTTGATAAGAGCACACGAGCAGATTTTTGCTGCGGGATGAAATCAAACCTGAACATGGTTCTTCACCCCAAACGTTCGCCAGCCATATTGAGCTTGATATAGGCGCGGCCCCCCCGTGCATCTCGGAGGGCTTGACTGCCTGGGACATCTTTGATAACCAATCCTGGTAAGACCTTCCTTCGATGTGTTCCAAAAAAAAAAAAGACCGACTAGCGTCATCCCTGTTAGGATTATCCTGCCATTCGTTAATGAACGTCTCTCAAATCGGACTGATCTCGCAAGCTATTAGCGACATGGATCGATGTTGGATGATGCTAGCAACCCGTCAAATGCGAACAGCCATACGGATCAAATAGGGGGATTGTTATCGCGATCGTACGCTAGAACAGCAGGCATCAGAGCGGCTCCGAGGGATACGAAAAACAGCCAATCGCAATAGGCAAAGGTGCCCATTTATCCTACTGGCGAATCATGGTCACCAGTTGACATTTTGGGTTCATGTAGATTGTATATCTCATGTCCCATACCATGTTCGTGAATGGTTAGAGTCAAAAGGGATATCTCTTTTGGTGCATATCACCCAGAGAGTGATTCAAGTTATTGTTCACATAAACCATCTACCAATGATGGCGGACTTTGCTGACACCGTTGATCTCCAACTCCACCTTCGATTGATTGATTGGGCCTTTGGCATCAGAGAAGGGGAACGCCATGTTCGTCCTGAAATCTTACGAGCGTTCACGGGACAAGCGTCCTTGGCAACGCAAGGTTGATCGTGGTTTCTTGAAGCATCGGAACAACTCGGATGATCTATAGGGCCATTGGCATTCATTGGATCGAACTAACTGCTCTTAGGCTACCGGACTAGGTTGCAAAAAACCGAGTGCGCAATCGGATTCTACTCGGGGACACACCCCAGCAATAATTGTCTGTGGTAATACTCTGGAATGTACTCGTGCTATTAGGGTTGTCTGTATGTAATGACGGTTTGCAGGCATTGACAGTATCGGGAATAGGGGATTTGTTCAGGAAGATTCAGATGGAGACGGAGAAAACAGCCAGGAGAATTGAGATGCACCCTTCCTGATCGGGGCACGAATCAATCTCTGAGATCCCCCACTCGCATCCGAGTCCGTGTCGTCAGGCACGTCTGTCCTCAGATTACGGGACCAGCCATCATGCGTGCTGGGAGCACGTCAGGATGGAAGCGGGGTCAAGTGCGAACACTTCTCACCTCGTCGGCCTGTTTCTCGCAATCTGGAGTGGTAAGATACCCCCGCTACCGACAGCAGTCTCCGCGGTGGTCATGTCCATCTTGCGTTCTCGGAGAGGTCGAGGGGTGCTTTCGTGTTCTCCGTCGTTATTGAGGGCCGTAAACTTGCTGAATGGTTCACGTGCCAAAATAGCTTCCGTGCGCGTGCGTGTGTCTGGCACAAGGGTCCGTTCCTTCGTCTTGTTCTTTCCGCTCCTTGGCTTGTATCCGCGGTCGCCCACAACACCCATCGACTCACTGTCCGAGCTATCTCGCTGTGGTTTTGCCCTAACCACTTTGCTTCTGGTCTGCCCCCCATTCTTTGCAATACGCGCTGACCGCCTGTTCGTCGCACTGTCCACGGACATTGCGTCCGATTCAGAGTCGTCCGTGGTAGCCCACCCCCTCCGTCGCACCCCACGCCCCGCGCCCTTCGACGCATCCGACGTATCTCCGGCCACATCTGCACGCGCCTTGTTCCCCCTCGCCTGCTGCGCCCGCTCCAGGGCCTTCTGCCGTCGACTCTCCAGCGCCCTGACCCTCTGCGCTGCGCGCTCCTTCTCCAGTATCTCTTCTTCTACTTTCTCTTGCTCAGCGAGCTCCTTTCGGCGCGCGCGCGCGCGTTCCATGACGATGCGATCTGCGACACCCATTTCTTCGTCCTCGCCGGCTTCGGTGCCCTTGAGCTTCTGCTCATTCGTGTCCGGGAACATGGCGACACCGTACTGTGCGCTCTCGCGCAATGTCACGACTGCCTCTTGAAGGTCGACCCCAAGATCCTGGGCAATGAGTCGCACGGCAACCTCAGGCAAGAGAATACGTTGGATGAACTCAGCCGGTGCGAGCGGTGCTATGAGAGACGCATCAAATGCCGAGGGCGGAAAAAGGTCAAAAAGCGTCTGGTGTATGATGATTGAGCCCTGCTCGCCATAGCTGCGGCGGATATCAGTATTCTCAAAGATCATCAACAGAGCAAGTACGTACTATCCCGGTTGGGCCTTGTCAAAGCTGGCAAATTGACCCTTGACCCCGACCACCGTGCGAATACCTTGTTTCTTGACCTCTTTCTTGAATTCCCTCCAAAACACGCTCTTACTTCGTGGTCCTCTAGATCCACCATCGTCGTCAAGGTCCTCGACGTCACTGATGTTGCCCTTGTCCAGGATGATGGCTTCTAATGCATTCTTCATCTTCTTCACCCTCGTTGGAACCCCTGCAAAGTCGATCTTCTTTGGCCAGCCTTTCGCCGTTGCAATAGGTAGCTGATGCGATTCGAAGCGGTGTCGTTGGCACACGGAAATGTAAACCGTCAAAGGTGCTCTCAAACCACCCCGGTTCCTTGGACGGGGGTCCGAAACCGACTTGTTGCGCGCCATTGCGAGCAAATGTTGCAAGTAAGGTGTGGGATGAGAAGGCAAGTTTTCGTCACAGTAAGGGCACACTTTCGACGGGTCTCGCGCATGACCAAAATCAACTTTACGCAGAAACTCTTGTAAGAAAAGTCACCAGGAACATGGACAGCTTACTTGAATCATCTTCCATGTGTTCGTACAGATAATCGAACTTGTCCAGCACGCTAGAGAGAAGTTGAGCAAGGCTCTAAGATAGAGGAAAGAAGACAGACTCCGAACACGAGT
>JBBPMS010000011.1:8268-23832 GCA_038090435.1 Phylloporus scabripes | reverse complement strand
CGAAATCCACAAAACCTATTCAGCACCATCGCACGTGATCTCTGTGACCATGATCCGCAATACAAGTCCGCACTCTGGGGGATCGTAAAAAACAATCGAGCGTTGCGCACTTCGACATCCCCCTTGGAGCAAGTGGAGCGCTTCATTGTCAAGCCAAGTGGAGATCTTGACTCTCTCGGACCGCAACTGGTGGTGATCATCGACGCCCTTGACGAAAGCGGCGATCGAGTCAATCGGCGAGCGCTTTTGGAAGCGATATCCAAGCAAATCGTTGCGAATGCTCTGCCGAAGAACCTTCGTTTCCTCATTACGGCTCGACCAGAGAGCGACATCGTCGATGCATTTCCACCTGGGTCTCACTTTATCCATAAAAAATTGGCGACATTCCCGAAGAAATTGTCGAGGCAGATATTGAAAGATTCATCCACCATTCCCTTGACAGTTATCCCGAGCTCGCATTGTCTTGGGCTAAAGGGGAGTGGTGTCACGAACTCGTTCGACGTTCGCAGCATCTCTTTCAGTGGGCTGCCACCGCCTGCAAGTTTATTTCAGCTGTTGGAGCCAACCCACGCAAGCGCTTCGAATTACTTTTGCGCAGTGGAAGCATTGCCACGGTACAGCCCCTGGATCACCTGTATCGAACTATACTGGATCAATTGTTTGCATCTGATGCCGACACTCGACAATCCTTTCACGATGTCATGGCAGTTATTCTCACACTTTATGAACCACTTTCTCTTACTTCCTTATCTGCCCTGTTCCACTCAAATGACGATCTGGATGTACGATACATTGTCAAACCGATGGGATCACTACTGGATGGGGTGCTTGATGAAAACAAGCCGATCCGTCCCCTCCATACCTCATTCCGCGACTTCTTGCTTGATGAGGCTCGCAGTTCAACCTTCCTCATTCAAATCCTACCCCGCCACTCCCTTTCTCTTGGACAAGCATTGCTGGCTTGTATGCGAGACAAACTCCAGTTCAACATCTGTAACCTCAAGGACTCTCGACTCCGTAACACCACTGTCACTGACCTAGACGCTCGGGTCAAAAGTGCTATCCCTTCCTACCTATCGTACTCGTGCCGATACTGGATGGACCACCTGCAGTATGCTGAATGTACACCAGAATTGTTGAAGGAAGTGACCCTATCTGTGAAGGGCTTCTTGAAGCCATTAGTCTCCTCTGCCATAATTCCCGAGTCTCTCCCATTTTATCTGCAAAAAAGGCCTGTACCATCTTGAGCACCTGGGCTGAGGTCTGTTGAACCATGCTTATATGTGGTGAATACTAACCAAGCTGGGGACTAGGGTCAAGAAATTGCCACATTAGCATCAGAAGCATCCAGGTTTATTCAGGTGTTTTCCCCCATCCTACATGCATCTACCCCCCATTTGTACCTATCAGCCATGCCCCAGACCCCAACCAGCTCTCCACTTTGCAAACTTTGGGCTGATCATCTCCAAAAGCATGCCTCTATGACATCAGGGCATCCAACTAGTTGGCCTGCAGAGATTCATTGCCTGGAAGGGCATACATGTGGTGTCCATTCTGTTGCCTACTCCCCTGATGGCAAGCATATTGTCTCTGGCTCTAATGACAACACTCTTAGAGTTTGGGATGCAACCACTGGTGAGACTCTGGCAGGTCCATTCTATGGGCACTCAGATCCTGTCTACTCTGTTGCCTATTCCCCTAGTGGGAAGCACATTGTCTCTGGGTCAGAAGACAAGACTATTAGAGTTTGGGATGCAACCACTGGTAAGACTGTTGCAGGTCCATTTCAGGGACATATGAGGGGAGTCACCTCTGTTGCCTATTCTCCAAATGGGAAGCACATTGTCTCCTGGTCTATGGACCACACCTTCAAAGTTTGGGATGCAACCACTGGTGAAATTATCACAGGTCATGAAGGTTCTTTTGATTGTGTTGCCCATTCCCCTGATGGGCAGCATATTGTCTCTGGCTCTTCAACTGGGTTCATTATAGTTTGGGATGCAACCACTGGCAAAACTGTAGCAGTCCCATTTGAGGTATATGGCTACATCACTGCTATTGCCTATTCTCCTGATGGAAAGTACATTGTTGCTGCCAACTCATGGGATCACACCATTAATGTTTGGGATGCATCTACCAGCAAGACCATGACAAGTCTATTTCATGTGAAATCACAGAATGTAAAGTTTGTTGCCTATTCTCCAGATGGAAGATACATTGTCTCTGGCTCAAGAGATGGGTCCATTACAGTTTGGGATGCAGCCACTGTTGAAACTGTGGCAGGTCCATTTGACAGACACACAAGTGATCTCACCTCTGTTGCCTACTCACCTGATGGAAAGTATCTTGTCTCTGGCTCTTGGGATAAGACAGTCAGAGTTTGGGATCTAACCACTGGTGGAACTAGCATAAGTCCATCTACTAAGAGGCACCTAGGCATGGCCAATTCTCTTGCCTATTCACCTGATGGAAAGCACATTGTTTCTGGCTCTTTAGAAAAGGCCATTAGAATCTGGGATGCAGCCAATGGCAAGACTATGACAAGTCCACCCATAGCTCACACAAATTACATTGTATTTGTTGCCTATTCTCCTGATGGAACATATATTATCTCTGGCTCTTGGGACCACACTATCCAAGTTTGGGATGCAACCACTGGCAAGGCTATAGCAGGCCCACTCAAGGGTCACACACACAATGTTGCCACTGTTAGCTATTCCCCTGATGGAAGGCATATTGCCTCTGGCTCATGGGACTGTACCATTAGGATCTGGGATGCAGCTAGTGGCAAGACTGTGACAAGCCCACCCCCAGCTCACACAAATATCATCACATCTATTGCCTACTCTCCTGATGGAAAGCATATTGCCTCTGGCTCTTATGACAAGACCATTTGGATTTGGGACACAATCACTGGGGAGACTGTGATAGGTCCATTTGAGGGGCATACATCTGAAATCACCTCTATTGCCTATTCACCTGATGGAAAGTATATTGTCTCTGGCTCTGACTATTCAGAACAGACTATCAGGATTTGGGATGCATACACTGGTGAGACTGTGGCAGGTCCATTCTATGGGCACACAAATTGCATCTCCTCTGTTACCTATTCTCCCAATGGCAAGTACATTGCTTCTTTGTCTAAAGATGAATCTATCAAGATATGGAAAACCCAAACACTTACAACACTTCCTCCTTTGTCCATCAATCATGGTTGGATTCAATCCTCAGATGGGGGTATCTTTGGTTGGGTTGCACCATGGAATAGGCAACTTTTTTGGCTTCCTTTCCATTCCTTGATCATATCCTCTCAGGGAACATGCCAAGCCAATGTTGATGGCTCTTTGTTTGGAGATTCCTGGATATCTTGTTGGAACTGATAGTATGTATTTTGTTACATAGCTATGTTACATTCTATGATATTTGCAAGTTGGCTATTCTCTTGTATAGCAATGGATAAATGTTCTACTGCAAAATACACAATTGCTTGGGTCTTGCTGGAAAGAATTACTATCCAGTACATTTTCTTTTATATGTGACAATGCTAGTGATCTCAATATGGAACAAGTAGTTTTTTGGTGGTTGACTTTTTATCCATGTTCTGTTCTGGCATCACATTTTGGCCATTATTAGAAGGAATGGAAATGTAAGGTGTTGAATTATTTATCTTTTGTTTGTTCTTTCATAACACATTTTGTGGACAAAATGATCTGACCAGTCTTTGGGCCTGGTTGCAAGACCAAACTTGCTTTTGGACAAGTTCCTGTGGTTTGCCACACACCACAGACCAAAGAAGGGCCCAAAGCCCTGGAAACAAAGCCATTCACTGCACTTGACAGCCAGCCTTGGACCACTTGAACATGTGGTGACATGGGTCAAAGATCTCTGTTTTCAATGAAGATGCCTGTCATCTGCTTCCTTACTCTGAACATGTGCACTTATCTGCACTGCCCTCACATCCTTCTGTCAGTGTTTTGCTTTTCATGGAGCTGCATAGATTAGTTGTACATCCTGAATCTGCTTATTTGTGATCATTCTTTCCATACCATTATTACCTGACGGTTTCGGTGCATCAGGGTTGTCACAGTTTGCAATTGAATGCTGACATGCAGATGTGCAAAACTAATATTCGAATAAGAGAAGAGTTTCCTTGATTGTGCTCTGGCATCTATGTCGAGGTTACTTCAGCACTCGACTAGCTTGCTCATCAAAACCCGGCCATCATGACATTACGAGACACGCACCTCTACTGTCCAAGCGCACCGCGACTCTCAAAGTCCGACTCACGTTCCTTTGCCAGCGCATCACCCCAATGACGCACCTCTGGGTGCCTTAAGAACGGAAAGCTGCTGTCATAAAAGCCTTGGAGATCTCCGCGGTCGCGTCTGTACTCTCTCTCATACTCGCGGGCTGCAAAAGCGCGTCAGCATGTGCTTCGAGAGGAACCGAGACCTACCCTGGAGCGCCATTTCGAACCGGTCGACATCTGCGGGGGTGAGACGGGGCGCATATATCCACGACGCGAACGCACCCTTGACGAACTTTGCTTCGGGTGTCACGCCCTGCTCGTATTCCTGCAGACCGTGACTGGTTTCCGTCGCGAAAGAAGGGCGGGGAACACACCTCCCAAAGTGTCTGTATGCGCAGGGCTGCCGGGCTGCCGTGCAGCATGTCATACACAAAGTTGTGCATTGCAGCCTGTATGCACGGTGTGAACGTGCGAGATGGACGTGGCCCAGACGTACCGCTTCAAGACGGTGTTTTTCATCTTTGGAGATGCCCTCGCGGGGGGTGATGTCTCCGACTGGATGGAGTGAGTCCTGCTCGCGCATAGAAGAACGCGCTTACCGTGTGCCTCGGCAAGATCGTGTACGACGCACATCATCACGCACCTGGAAGGTGTCAGCGAGCGACGTACCACGGCGTCGGACTGACTTGGGCAGATCGAGCTTTGTGTCGGAGGTGCACATGGCCAGCACCGCCATGCGGTACATGTGGTCCGCGATGCTAGCGGGGTGAGCATGAACCCGAGTGAGTTCGTTGCAGACGTACCTTTCTGGGTTCGGAACCTGGCGAAGACGTCAGAAAAGCGTCTTTCTGCGCGCACGGACGTACGTTGTGGTCTATCCAGCCGGTGCGCTTCTGAGTCTGCATCGGGTGAGTTCCGAGCGCACACTGGGGCTGTAGTGGGCACCTTGAGTCTCTCCAAGACATGAAAAAATGCGATGGTATCGGTGTCCGGGTCACCAGATGGGCTGTACAGCGGGGGAAATGTCCGTTTGGTGGTCGACATGGAGGAAGAGGCGGGTTTGATCTCCGAGTTCCGATTCCGACAGATAAGATAATACAGACGCGCTACGATACTTTTGTGGACGATACGGCTGCTGCCCTGCGTCTCTTTGTGCCCCGTCTTATCTCGATCAAATCAGCTTCAATCTCGGCGTCCTTGCAGGGCCCGAGGAATCCAAGGCTTTTGCCCAGCCCGCCGATGCCGACCGTGCCTTGGTGCGTACCACCGCCCTTGTTGCGTCTTCGGTTGCCATTATTCGTGCCGGCGCCGGTGCTCGATGAGACGTGGCCATTGGGGAGTGTAACGGCAGTGAGCGGGAATGGGAATGGGGAGGGTATCTCATCAACCGAGAGTGAATGCGGATTCGTGAGCGGGCCAGAGGTGAGGGGGGTGATGCTGCCGTTTCCAAAGGTCCCGAGTGGGGTTGGTGGGGGCGACGTACCCAGCTTGTTGCGTAGTTTGCGTGTGATATGTGCGCGGCTCTGCGAGTCTAGGGAGACATCTGATGGCGGTAAGAAGGCGGACGAGAGGCCAACATGAGGACAGACCGTTTACGGCACCCTCGCCTTCCTTTTCCTCCCTGGCTCTCCGCCTCCGTTCTTCGATCCCCTCGAGGAGACGCTCTTGGACACGGACGCGTCCTTTTCGCCATTCGTCCTCGACCCGCTCGCGTTCCTCCTGGTAGGCGGTTTCTATCGCGGCGAGGCCATGCTTTTCCTCGTAGGCGAGCTGGGTGAGGATGGCAGAGCGCTCGATGGATAAAGGGTACATGCGGAGATTGTACATGGGGTGCGTTTCTGGACGCGATGCAAGCTGTATTGCTGCGCTGTGGAGGGCGGATATGTTTTCCGCAAAGTGCCTCCCTCTGAGAGGGCGGTGAGGAAATGACGGAAAGAAAGAAGGGTTGAACATACTCGTCCCTGCGATCGGAGACTTCCTTTCCAACTTTTCCTGATATGTCCTTGCGTTTCTTGTCATCTGCGGTGGTGGTGAGCGCGATGGGCTGCGTGGCTGGGATGGGCTTACCTCGGGTGCTTGGGCCAGCTACTGGCGGATGGTGGACATGGATGACGTCTGGGCGGGCATTGTGGGTGGAGGCGTACGGGAGGGCAAACACGCCTGGCTGAGGGGGCATCTTTGAGTGAGAGACACTGGACCGCGCCGATTTTGGTCACTTCCAATTTAGGAAATCATTCTTATTCCGATCATGACGCTAGTCACGTGGTTAATCTAGGGGTCTAATGCACCACCACCATTGCTTCAAAGGCAATCATCTTTATTCGCCATTCAACCGCTCATCTCCTTCTAGGCGTTCGTCATCACGGCACTCCAGAGGGTATACATTCATATACATTCCAAATACTTGTCTCATCACTCTCAGGTATATTCGACACTATTGGCGGTGTCAAATGTTACCTTGGCCATCCTTCCGGGGACTACTCAAAGGAAAAGGTGATTCTATTCCTCCCAGATGCATTTGGCATCGAACTAGAAAATAGCCAAGTATGCACTTTGCCTTCCTCTTTTGTCCATCTGACGCATAATAAACAGTTGCTGTGCGATGATTTCGCCAGAAACGGTTTCCAGGCATGGGCACACACATTTATCTCATATATATGTTCATCAATTTACAGGTAGTCGCTATCGATCTCTTTAATGACGATCCCGTGCCTGTGGACGCCATGGATGTCAGTACAACTCTTATCTCATCACGGCAAACCGCTAACATTGCGCTTAGATGGGAGTATTTGACTTCACCGCGTGGCTCTCGAAACATGGCACCACTGTCACCCGTCCTCGCATCGATAACGTCATTGCCGCACTCAAAGAGCAAGGCATCAAGGAATTTTCCGCAACCGGCTACTGCTTCGGTGGCAAGTCATCCTGCTGTCCAATGCATTGAGCACTGCCTGATTCGGGCCAGCCCGCTACGTCTTTGATCTCGCATTTGATAAGATCATCAAGGTCGCCGCCGTTTCGCACCCTTCGCTCCTCAACATCCCAGAGGACCTCCACGTGTGTGCCATGACGTCATCACGCTGACAGACCTTAACGCGCTACAGAAATTCAAAGAATCAGGGGTGCCGCTCCTTGTCAACTCTTGTGAAATTGATCAGGCATTCCCCGGAGACGCCCAATTTCAGGCAGACGCCATTCTCGGTGGCACCCTTACCAAGACAGACCTGTACAGGCGCGAGTACTTTGAAGGCTGTACACATGGGTTCGCTATTCGTGGTGATTTATCCAATCCCAAGGTCAAAGATGGCAAGGAGGGTGCATTCAAGGCGACCGTTGATTTTTTCTTGGAGCATTCTTAGACAGAGGTGCGGTATGAGCCGAGACACGTTGTGTTTGTTCTGGCGCTTCTAAAGGTTTCTGAAACGTGTCATACATAACTTTTGTACAGATTGCATCGCCTCAGACCACTTTCATACCTTGATTCGTGACTCAACTTCGTGCAGAGCATACGGGTGTGAGGAGGCTTGGGAATCCAGAAGTAGAACAGTAGGTTGTTCCTGAGAAGACCTGAAGGCACATGTGTCTGGGACTTCCATGGCATTGTCAGGCGAACACGCAATATAAATGGTTACGTCGGATAATATGCTTATCATGTTTCCCAGAGGCGCTTCACATTTGACATTCTAGAGTGTTCGCCTCGTCTGCAAGATTCAAGCACTCACATGCACTCGATGTAGCGCTCGTGCATACACAGCTCAATTGGCATGCTCGTCAGGAGTTGGTAGGGAGAAACAGTCGATGTGGACGACTCGTTGACGCGGTAATCAGGTATCAACTTCTGTGACACCAGTGTGCACCCAACCGTAGAGCGGAGTTTTTTTTTTTTGTTAACCTCGTTTATTGTCCAGTGGGGCGTTCGCCCCTTGTCGGACAGTTACAGGTCACTGATATGTATCGCACTGCTAAATAGGTTCTCATGATGAGAGAGTTATGTTGTGCACGAACGGTATCTTCTCGTAGGTCGATTGGGAGTGATACATCTTGCTCACTGCTACGAGACGGTAGGCGAAGGCGGTTAAGAAGAGGATTGAACAGCACATCTTGGCTATGACATTCCCATTCTTAATGTCACATCATGATCGAATGGATACTAACGTGAAAAGTGGTTTTGTTAGCACATCATCTACGGTGGTTGGTTGGATCACTTGCTTTATTATGGGAATGTGTCGTTGATCGGATGCTCAGCCTGATCAGATCAACTTGTGCCATGGAGTGCACCACTGCAAAAATCAGGATTCCAGATGCATTGCAGAAGCACCACCGTCTAGCCTTAGCAATATGGTAGGGATACTAGATTCTGCAGATCGAGATAGATTTCCGATGGTGGTGTGGCATGATGGTAAGTGAAAAACAACACATGAACATTTATGTAATCGTCAGACCATGAACGTGAGATGGGTGCCGCGAAGCCTCCTGCCAGTGACGATGTTGAGCGTAAAAGCAAGCGAAAAATGGATCATTTTTTGTAATCCGCTTGTGAACAAAGCCAGACAGAAAATATGGAAGAAAATCGGTTTGCAGCCTGTACTAACTTCAAGTGTCGTGGCGAAGGCTCCCCACAGAACGCAACCACAGTCCTTCCAACAAGTCAGTCTGATCCACGTTGAGAACAAGCCTTGTGAAGAAGTGAATTTGCTCCAGAAAAGCTTCTGCTCGGATAGCTATAGCGTAATTCCCAAGCTGCAGGTGAGCGACCCAACGGAAAAGAAGTGATGAACTTTCAAACCTTTGTTAGTGGCATGGCGTGTGCGCCTTGACAATCGTGACGACGCTGGTGATTATGTCGGAAGATATGTTTTGTCAGGTTCCAGTAATGTTTCTTGTCCGTGGCATTGTAGGCATACCTCAGCATCATCTCCACTGTGACAGCTTTTGCGTACCTGTGCTTGCTACAACACAACTTCATTATACTCACAAGATGACGTGGAGAAAAACTCACCAAAAAACGTCTCAGGTGCGACAACGGTGACCTTGGGAAGGTCATCTGTGCGAAGATGTGTCCGAATGGTCGATCGAATAGCACCTGGCGAAAGCTCATAAGGCCCACTTCCCGTCGTGGGGGTCACAGGTACGGATCCATGGGGAATGTTATTGAGATTGTAAAGACGTATAATTTCCCCGGAAGGCGGCCGAGATCCCACTATCTTTTCAAAGGCCTCAAGGGTCATGTTATGTTTGACAGCAACTGGGAGTGCAATATCCGTAAATGAGCGATTACCCCAACAGAGGGACTGTGATCAGCGATGCAGTTGTTCGCAACTGCCCATGAAACCTCGGGAAGGGCGTTTAATTTCACACCCCCACCGACAAGATTTGCCACAAGACATTAAGCATGGAAAAAATACGATAGATGAAGCGCACCAATTGCTTGGGGTGTTCGCGGACCAGATGAATCGAAATTGGCGAGGCGATTCTCAAGTTCCTGAAACTTCCGGTCGTTAATCTGTGATTTGAGCAACAGTCTGGTCAATGTCTCCGGAAAGCTCGGATTGTATTTTGTGCGATATTCCAGACTTTGATAGTGGTGGCCTCCCCCGAACCAACTTCGGCTGGGGAAGATGAGCCTCCAGCTTAGTGATGAGGTTAGCCAAGATACCGATTCCCTATTGCAAGGTCCATCAATAGGCAGCGGGCCAGGAGAGCGATTGTTTACAGTATGCTTTGGGGGCTGGCTGGAATACCCACCCAGCGTTAGTACGTCCATGCGAACATTCATGGATCCTTTTTCGACAACTGCTGGTCTGGCGAGCACCATGCCGTTTAGCTCGGCGAATGTGTCTGTTGACACTAAATAAGCGCGAAAAGTTTCAGCCAATACCGCGGTGCAACGTACTTCCTTCGCCGACAATCATGGCTAACGAATCAGGGCCATACGTTCCAAGAAGATACTGTGCGATTGCACCTGCTCCCTGCGAAGTCCTCAGCATAGAAATAGGGACCAAGAGCGAGTATAACAAACTCTATGACCCCTGGTCTCCTCATCAATACCAAACGCCAAATTACCGTACGTGAGGATACGAATACATGTTCCAAAAGTGTTTCTTATACCGGTTCTTCCAGGGATAAACTCGTCGTAAAGAGTCAGCCACATAACTCGGACTCACAAAGTGCCGATGACACCTGGCTTGTCGTCACAGCTACCTCTGCCCCAGATTCGTTCTCCGTCATAATGGCCAGAGTACAGGGGGTGAATCCAGTGGTCGTAAGTATCCGGGTCGACAGGGACAACATCTATGTGAGCGGCGAGTGGTAATGGCTTCGCATTTTTAATTCCTGTCCATTCGTATACCAGGGAATACATGTGCCTACAACAACAATGCGTCAAGACCGTGGGGAATGGTTTTGCATCATACTTACACCTTGGGAAAACGTGACTCAAGATATGTGATCGAGTGATCCCCCACCGTGGATCTTCTAGCAAAAGTCCGATGTCATCATCAATTTCCGTTCTGTTGGACATACACTCGGGTTAAGCATCGCACCAAACGTACATACAAATAACATTGACGGAATGTGGACTGCACCGCCCAGCGGCTCATACACTTTGAGTCTGAACTGGCTGGAATCAAACTCCTCATCGAGGCTATCCACTAAGGCTTCATGTTTTAGAGAGGTGATTGCTCTGACTTGCGGGCAGAGATCGTCTAAGATCAGTAATATTCCTCCACAAGTTGCGGTAGTGGCTGTGAAAGAAGTTCTCGAGCCAAAAGTGTAGCACCAGGAGGAAAAGAGTCGGGGGTGCTGTGAGTTTCGATGATATAAGGTTCTTTCTGTCTGACAGCAAGGAACGGGCTGGTCGGATATCTTGGCGGAGGGAACTGCGTTCACAATCCATTGACTGGAGGGGGTCTTGGATAGCCTCCATTCTAGGTTTTGTTTACTTTTTTTTTTGGGACAAGCGATGTCATTACTTAAGTAGCGACTAGCTAACCTAGTCCTAAGAAATGACGGCCAGGGCCGTCGGTCCAATGAAGAAAATGCATTTACGCACGCCTGGAGAGCGCAGTGTGGGGCTCGGTGACATGAGGTTGCCTCGGTGGAAGCAGAGGGCCTGGGCAGTACAATACCCACTAAAACCTCTTGGTTCGTTACCCAGTCGTTAGGGAGCTAGGCAGTGTTGGGGAGGAGCGGGCTCCAGGTTTCTCGTATGAACTTGGAGAATAGGCAACGATGTGCAAGGGATGAACGTTTCCGATCAATATTAAGTCTGGTGTTGATTTTCGACTCATCGGTTTTGGATTTCGCGCAGCGTATGATTGGTGAGCAATGGTGCGCTCACACCGGAGGGCCCATATGAGGTAGGCCGATTCAGTAAGGAGGATGCGAAGGAGGCGGAATTATGCCTGTGTGATAGTCGTGCGGTATTCATCAGGGGGGTTAGGCAGCCATATCTGAGGATGAGCCCCAGGGTCGGTGGGGTCCAGGGGGGTAGTGACGCGGGCCAGAGGGCACGGAGGGTGTCCCAGATAGTTTGCGTCCGGGGCTCGGGCACGGGATGAGTATGTGTTCGAAGGGCCCGATTTGCTCGCCGCAGGAGGAACACCGCGCGCGGTCCCGATAGTCGGCGATGTGCTGCCAGTATCCTATTCGAAGGGACCCGTGCACAGCACGGTAGAGGAAAATTTGCACGGGGCGTCGGATGTCGGGGTGGCGGGTCGAGAGCCAGATGCTCTTGGTGGTTTCAAGGGAGTTGGTAACAGCGTGGATCCCTTGTCTAGCAGTGTCAATGGCGCAGAGCGTGGATGCGGTGGGTGTGTGGTGGTGGGTGTCGGTGCGATCCCAGTGCGGCGTAGATGAGCGCCAGTAGTGTGGCGATATTTAGTTTGATGCCCATAGGGTTGATTGAAGTTGGAGGGAATGGCCAGGTTAAGGTCTTTGTTTACTTGAGTGTACGAACAAACAACGGGGTAGCGTCGCAATGATACTTCAAACGCTGGTGATTCAGCGGGATCCCGACCCTCGTATTTGACTCCAGATATCTAACTAAGAGTTAGATGAGCAGCGGAAGAGGGGTGATTGCAACGGCAAGAACTGCTTCTTTTGACACGAGCTGCCGTGTCACCCCATCTGATTCAACAAACCGTGCGTGGACTAATAATTCCTGCTATGGTTGGTCTTCATGCACGGTAAGCTTCATGGCCAGTTTTTTCAGTGAGTGAGAGATATGTCGTGAGTTCCCAATGTCCCACATTCGGTTGTTTGTTTGTCCATAGACAAAAACCTGAGTGAATCGTAGCAAAACGGTCTAAGGCATCGGCATGGGTCAAGCGCCGAAGGATGAAATGGTAATCCAAGCTTCATCGCCATTAGTACATACGATGTACTCAAACGTCGCGATAGCCTTGCACGCACGCTCCCAGTTCACAATTCCTGACTGTCTAGAGTCCTATATTTCCTTGCTACACGTCAGAGCAACGACGATAACCTTATGTACCGCTGTTTACAACACCAGCGTGGAGTGTACTGAGAAGAGAATCAAACAAGACAGGGAGGAACAAGGATGGAGATTGACTCAAGTAACTCGAGCCAACCGGGAGCAACACATACTGAGTGACTTGGTGGACGGAGGTCTCATCCAACATTGATAGTGTGATATGCGCGACCGGCTTCCACTACTCCCGCTTCACTACTATGACAATGCAACTGAGTCCCGGAAGGGGGGCGCCAACCGTTCCCTTCCTTCCACTGGATGGGACGCACTTTCGAGCTCTGTATCTCGACCTGTTTTATATTCACGACCCAACGCTCGCATTTCTGGACGGTTCGTGCCTCTTTTGTGTTGCGCCCTGTGAGATGTTGTCTCGTAACAGTGTTGCTTGCCGACTCGGATACATGGACAGTCAACACAGGCACGGCGACATGCCGCTTTTCAGTCACTCGTGTGATGAAGTATACCACCTTTATCTGGAGGGGCTGATGCACCTGCAAGTTACCTGAATTATACTTCATAAAAACGCATCCAAGGTGCTCAGCTTGACAAAATATCGCGCAATAGATAAGGAATCAAGCCTGATCCATGACCGCTTGTGTGATGTATTGTACCACCTTTATAAAAGAGACAGGTCACGCCAAGGGTTCACCTTGATGCGTCAGAAATGCTCCTCATGGACCTACGTTAGACCTGTGCCAAGTCCCATTTCGGTGGACATAGTAGTAGTAATCCAGTAGGCGACTTGTGCTATCTTCCACCTACGCTGCTTTTCACATGACGACGCATACGATGCATGGCGCTACAGCGCGTGAGCGATACCGGTTTCTCCTGTGTGCCCGCAAATGCGGACTGTTTTGCTTGTGCGAAAAATGTTCGCCTAACTATAAGTGAGTAGAGCTGCTAAGATGCTAATTGTGACCTACCTGATTATGCACGATAAAATCATCAAAACAACTGTCATTCCACTCAACTACACGCTCGGCAGAATATCTCGGCGGCCATAGCTCTCATGCCGCTCATGGCACTGGTGCTGCGGGTGGCGTGGACGAGATGGGAATGATGAACGCCTACATGTGTTCCATGTTTACATCACGAAATTCAAGAATTTCTTATATGACCAATATAAGCTTTCGAAATATCAACGGTAGGTCGTCTGGGTATTATGCGTTCACGCGACAGACGTTGCACTTCAGTCACAACGTAATGGTAGCTGTCCCTGGATCGATACTGGACGCTCGTTCAGCACCTGCAACACAGACCTGTGTGACATTAAGTGGTTGTTTGTGTCCGTCATTCACCTGTTTCCATCTCCACTTTCCATCCTTGACAGTAAGTAGCTAAAAGTTTTTAGTCAGCACCCTGAGAGTTCAACTTTCCATCGAATTTGAACGGCCTTGGCTATTGCCATACCCAACGAGCCCACCATCATCACAGTTTCAATGACAGGTTTTAAAAGGCGAGGCCGGTTTGGGTCTATATCAGTCTATGTATATCTGACAGCAGCCTTAGGCAATTCGTCATCACCTTCATGGTGACATCAAGCTTCGTTAGTAAGAGGCCGACAGTGTACGTCACTCAAGCTACTCGCGGCTTGGTCCAATCGACATGACAGTTTCGGTGAATCGGATTTGTCCAGCCTCGCTCGGCGGATTTGACCCGATGTCTAAATAGAGAACTTCCATCAGTGAGATATAAGGAGGCAAGATAAACCGGCACATACCGCAGCAACATCAACGAGCAACATGTCTCTTTGTGACGACTGTATCCAAGGTGCGATCGGCTGTACCTCCTGCCTCAAATTCGAATCTCATCATACTATTGACAGGCGTTCGCCACGAGGGTACCCCAGAGGGTACGCATCGCAACCCCGTGTCGATACAACCGTCTTACTCGAAAGACTACCATTACAGGGGAAATAGAGGTCATTAATGGCGTTAAGGCCTACGTTGCAACACCCACGGGTGAATACGCCAAGGAAAAGGCGATCCTCTTTCTACCGGACGTCTTTGGTATTGAGCTTATCAACGCCAGGGTGGGTCATTTTTTCCCAACAGACACATTGTGTTGATCACGCTGGATCATAGTTACTCTCCGATGACTTTGCCAGGAACGGGTTCCTGGTGGGCAATTAGTGTTTTCCTTGGTAATGACAGTGATCCAATCTCCCCAGGTCTACGCTGTCGACCTCTTCAACGAGGATTCCCTCCCACTGAATGCACTTGACGTGAGTGATATCCTATCCTAGATTTGTGGCAATTGGCCCATGGTTTCATCCTTTGCGGACAGTCTGGCAGCAATGTAAACGTGCAGGAGTGGCTCGGAAAACATTTGTCGGAAGCTTCCCGTGCTCGGCTCAACAAATTCATCGACGGCCTCAAAGGAAAAGGGGTGACACAGTTTGCTGCGACGGGTTACTGCTTTGGAGGTGGGTGGACAGGGGTCAGCGAATGGAGATGCTGATCTGCCATAGCGCGCTACGTCTTTGACCTCGCATTCGACAATGTCATCAAGGTCGCCGCGGTCTCCCATCCTTCTTTACTTCAACTTCCCAAAGACCTCGAGGTCGGTCATCTTGTCTTGCGCAATATCCATGTTCATCATATTTGCTTTGACAGAGGATCAAGGAGACTGGCATCCCGCTTCTGATCAATTCTTGCGAAGTCGACCAGCAATTCCCTATATCGTCTCAAGAGCTAGCAGATAAAATCCTCGGTGATGGCAAGACATCCTCAGAACTGTACCTGAGAGAGTACTTCAAAGGCTGTACGCATGGCTTCGCTGTTCGTGGAGACCTGTCCGTTCCAGAGGTCAAGGCTGGAAAGGA